>JAJIBD010004598.1:0-162305 GCA_021461705.1 Cryptotis parvus | reverse complement strand
CCAGAATTGAAAATCTAGTAGGATGTTATTCCTGTCAAAGGCTTTCTAATGAGAGATTGGAAAGACAGCCCAAGCGGTAGTGGACAAGCCTAGCATACATGCACAAGGCCTGGAGTTTGATCCAGACGCCACGTGTTCCCCCCCCCCACATCATGGCTGAGCGCCGCCATGGTGGCTGACCCACTAAAAATGCCATGGTTGGGGCTCTATTTTCAAAGAAAAAGTTCTAATGATTTAGCTCTAGGTTAAAATTAAAACATGTTAATTAACATACAATCTGGGGCCGGAGCTATAGCACAACGGGTAGGGCATTTGATTTGCATGCTGCCGACCCAGGTTCGATCTACTGCATCCAATATGGTCCCCAGCACCACCAGGAGTAATTCCCTGAGCAAAGAGCCAGGAAGTAACCCCTGAGTGTCACTGAGTGTAACCCCATAAAAGCAAAAACAAAAAAAAAATACAATCTTTCACTGTCACTGTATCACTGTCTCCTGTGCATCTTCGAATTGCTTGAGCGGGCACCAGTAACATCTCCATATGACCTGTCTCATGCAAGTAGAGCCCAAGGGAACTTGCTTGCTCCAGGAACATAAAGAGCCTCAAACCATTCCATCTAGTCATGGGAATGAGGTCTATGATTGTTACTGGTATCTGGTGTATCAAATACAACATGGGTAGCTTGCCAGGCTCTGCGTGTGGGTAGCATACTCTTGTAGTCATCTCAAAATCCAGCATTTATTGATGAACCACATGGCTGCAAGGGGCCGCGTGAGTCAGGCTGTGATGGTCTGGTCTGCTGGGTGGAATTTTGACGAGGAGGAAGTCAGATGTGGAAAATGGAGGTCCTCATGGAGTGGGAGGTGATCTGGCTTGTTGTGAGGCTCTGCTGGGGTGGCGGGCCAGAGCTAGAACCTGCCATCCCTATAATCTTTCAATTCCTTATAATTTCCATGTTCTCTGACCCAGTCATCCAGAAATTCTGCCAAATCACAAAGTCTATACTCTGTGACAACTTGCATCACATTGTTAGAACTCTTCCTGACTTTGCCTTTTGAAGTAACCCTCTTCTCCATTGTTTCCTTGAGGTCACTGACCTACTGCCCTCAAAGCAACCATCCTAGATTGCCTACAACATAAGTTTGTTTTTCTGGATCTTTCACTGAAGTGAGTGCTATTTTAGACAATTTTATGTTGTGTTTATCTTCTTGGAAATGGCACCTGAAATTGAGATGTTATTAATCTACCTCAATTCTTTTTAAATATGACTTGATTTTTTCCTACTACATAATGGGCCATTTTTTCACTATAACATACCAGTTGGATTTGACAAGTCATGAGTAAAGTTTTTCTTCTGCCATTCCATCTGTGAGTTTGGTTTTCTCATATTTTCTAGCCTATTGATGGCTATAAAGTTCAATAAGTTAGAGAAATGATAGAACAAGTAAGGTGCTTGCCTTGCTGCTTACAGCTGACCGAGGTTCAATCCCTAGCACTGTGTTTGGTCCCAGAGCTCTGCCAAGAATGAGCTCTGAAATAAGAGCCAAGCATAAGCTCTGAGTACTGCCAGGTGGGACTCCCAAAACACAGTAAAACAAATTTCAAAAGAAAGCTAAAACTATATAAGCTATTTTACAAAGTTTAGAACTTCGAAGACTTCAATAACTGGTTGGCTGGTGTTAATGCCAATAATTGTAGAAATTAAACTTATACTGTTCTGCTTCAAAAGTAAACATTTTAAGTGTTTAAATTTTTTTTAAATATGAGGTGCTGGAGAAACAGTCCAGTGAGTAGAACATTTGCTTGTCTGTGACAACCTACTTTTGATTCCCTGCCACCCTATTTCATCTTCTGAATTCAACAGGAATGATCCAGAGTTCAGAGCTAGGAGTAAACTTTTGATAACTGTTGGTTGTGGTCCAAAAAGAAAAAACAAAAATGAAACATTTGAAAATATTAAATACTTTAAAAATCCAAATTGAAATTCAGAACCTGCTTATACACACTCATGCATCATCCTGTCCCCAGACTGAACTCAGTGCATCACCCATTCCATGAAGAATTCTACTGCTCCCTAGGTTTCCTATCTGCTTCCTAACTCGACTACTCATCAGCTCAGCATCCCAGGCATTAGGAGACCCTGCTGATTCTTATTACCCTCCATTTTCAAAGCATATATGATTACTTTTTGCTGGCTCTCTAGTGTGACAACTCAATACAATGGCTTCAGTATGTTTCATCTTGCAGCCAACTCTAATTGATTTCTAAACAATAGTCAATTATCTATCTGTCATAAAAGCAGGATAATTTCTAATCATATTGTGCAAACTTTCTCACTTTAGTCTAAAAAAACTTCTCTAGCCACAACAGATTATTTTCTGATCCAATATTTGACCATACCTCTGACCACTCGCACCTTTATAATCTGGATTCCACTAGTTCATATGCATTTTATTATTTCTCACTTCTTGTTTTACTCATTCTTACCACCAAGTCTTCACATAAGTCTTAGGAATAAAGTTTCCTAAGTCCTCTTAACCTGACCATGTATATTTCATTAGTCATGTTCTTCCATCGGTGTGATTTTCTTCAGAAAGTTCTTCTTAATGTGGAACCTCTCCTGCTCTGGCGCACATAAAACAGCGCTTGACTTGGGCGACTGCATCACAAATGTCTAATAGACCTTTTGTTGCCCCATTATAACTTTAGCTGCTAAAAGCAGAAACCAGATGTGTTTGCTCACTTTTTGGGTCCCCAAATGCCTATTTTGATAACTTTTGCATATATTTGTAATGAAATACCAATGTATGATGAAAATGACTGAAGTGAGGGTGACTTTTAAGTGTTTCTTTAGCCTATCTGTTGGCCGTACTGGACCCACAGATCCTACCTGCATCTACAGAACACATATGTCTAGTCCAGACTCTATCTCTGACCAGAAGATGGTCATATTCCTCAGTCTTCATAACTGCAGCTCAGCAGTTCTATGAAGTTCTGTGGTGTGAAGTTTAGCAACTCTTTCTACTCAGTAGTAACACTTTTTTCACACCTTATTTATGAACCTAGAAATGCTGATTCTTTCACTTGAAATTTCTTCTTCAGCTGATTGATTTTCATAAACTTAGAATTGCTTTTCTAAAACTCTATTTATTTGATTCTTCTTTTTGGTCTCCTGTGTTTAGAAAGCCGTTGGTTTTATTACCACTACAATTGATAAAACCAGTCAGCTATGATGTCTAGGTAAAATCTTTGCATTTACTTTAGATCTTCAAACATTTTTAATCTAAAAAAGTACATTTCTAGACATCAGTGATTTGATTAATATGGGATGGCACTATCACTCCCACCTATAATATCAGGTCTTTCAAGGAAACCAGAGAAAGATCTATTCCAGATCATTATTATCAGTTTCCAATAAGAAAAGTATTCAGGTTTCAATGGTAGAAATTAACCTCCCCAAAAGTTTTGACATCAACACTAGTGAGAATAAATAAATGGTTTTTCATTGCAATCAACAAGAAAATAAATGATATGGTATTTGGAGTCTGATGGAAATAAGCAGAATTGGAAACATGAGCCAGTTACTAGCTATCATACATGGCATTATAATAAACCCTTCAAGACTTTAAACCCTAACAAGACTAGAGTCTTGTTAATTAATATTTATATTTAATTTAATTAAATTAATATTTGTTAACATTATTAACAAATATAATAATGTTATATTATTATAACATTATAATGTGTTATAATGTATATAACACAGTTATAATATTATTATAACACAGTTATAATAATAACTGTGTTATTATTATAACACAGTGAGATACACGGTCACAGGATTACTTTGGTGTATATAAAGGGACCCTCATGGGTCCTCCTCATGGGTCCTCCCTCCACTCCATTAGGGCCTCCATTTTCCACATCCGACTTCTCTCTCGTCAGACCTCCACCCAGCAGACCAGCCTATCAGCGTCCGGCTCGTGCGGCTGCTTGCAGCCGCCTGCGGCCGCGGTTCATCAATAAATGCTGGACTTAGAGATGTCTACAAGAGTATGCTACCTGCACGGCAGAGCCTGGCAAGCTACCCGTGTTGTATTTGATATATATGCCAAATACCAGTAACAATTATAGACCTAATTCCGAATGATTGAGGCTCTTTATGTTCCTGGAGCAAGCAGATGCCTTGGGCTCTACTAGCATGAGACAGGACATATGGAGATGTTACTTGGGCCCGCTCGAGCAAATCGATGATGAACGGGAAGACAGTGATACAGTGATACAGTGACAGTGAGATACACATTTAAAAAAAGCTATTCATGATTAGTTTTCAGTCATGCAATTCTGTAGCTCCCATCCCTCCACCGGTACACTTTTCCCACCACCAATGTCCCCAGATTTCCGCCTCTCCCGGTTTGGCTCTAGGGCAGGCACTTTGCCTCTTCTCTCTCTCTATGACTCTCTGTCTCTGTCTCTGTCTCTCTCTCTGTCTCTCTCTCTGTCTCTCTCTCTCTCTCTCTCTCCCTTCTCTTACATTGTGGCTTACCATATGTGCATTTAGGACATTTCGGGTTATCATGTAAATCCCTCTGCCTACATTCTATGCTCAGCTCTAGTCTGGCATTAACATTTCCAACAATTAGTAGAAGACTTGTATTTGTATCCAACAGATGAATGCTGTCATTCTATACCTGTCCTTTTCCTTCTGATTAATTTCACTTAGCATGATTATCTCCAAGTCCATCCATTTTAGGCAAATTTCATGACTTCATTTTTCCTGACAGCTGCATATTATTCCATTGTGTAGATGTACCATGGTTTCCTTATCCAGTCTTCTGTTCTCAGGCACTTAGATTGTTTTCATATTCTAGCAATTGTGAATAGTACTGTGATGCATATAGAAGTGCAGATGGTGTTTCTGCTGGGTGCTTTTGTTTCTCCAGGGTATAGTCCTAGGAGTAGTATTGCTGGGTCAAATGGTAGCTCAATATATAATTTTTAGAGGAATGTTCATATTGTTTTCCAAAAGGCTGTACCCATTGACATTCCAACCAACAATGGATGAGAGTCCCTCTTTCCCCGCATCTGCACCAGCACTGATGGTTCTTGCTCTTTTGGATGTGTGCCAGTCTCTGTGATGTGAAATGATATCTCATTGTTGTTTGACTTGCATCTCCCTGATGAGTAATGATGAATAGCACTTTTTCATATGCCTTTTTGACCATTCAAATTTCTTCTTTGAAGAAATTTCTGTTCTTTTCTTCTCCTCATTTATCAATGGGGTTGGATGTTTTCTGCTTGAAGAATTCTACCAGGGCCTTGTATATCTTTGATATTAAACTCTTATCAGATGGATATTGGGTAAATATTTTTCCCATTTTGTGGGCTGTCTTTATATCTTGGAAGCAAAGAAAAACATGTGAATTATATGAAACTGACAACTTCCACAGCTCAAAAGAAATGGTGACCAAGATATAAAGACAATCCACTTATTTTTTAGATTATTATTTGGGGTGTTGGGGCCACTCCTGTGTTAAGGGCTAATTCCTGACTCTGTGCTCAGGCTTTGACTCAGATCCCCTGTGTACCCATTCTTTGTAGTACTCAGGAAATCACGTATAGTGCCAGGGATTGAACCTGGGTCAATTGCATGCAAAGCAAGCACCTTATTTACTGTACAATCTCTCTCCCAATCATTTATCTTTAAGGAGTTTTCCATGTGTTCTAAAACAGTTTTATTGAGTGGTAATTATATAAACCATATCAATTACCCTTTGAATATTTTTTTTATTATACTGAGTTGAAATATATGAGTAACAGTTACTTTTTTGTGATAAAACACATCTGGAACAGTTTATTACAACAATATGCTGCTCTATAAATTCTATACTAAATCATACAAGATCTTGGTAATCTTTGATTAAGTTTCTGATTAAAATCATGTCTTTGGAGCTATTTTACCATTATTCAGTATAACATACCCTATATAAAATACCATATAATACAATGTTCATTATAATTATATTAGACCATATGATTCAACATTTCCCAGTTTCACTTGAAGTATTGTATTCTAGGATTTAGTAAAATACAAATAAAATTAATTATGGAATATCACGATCCTTGACTTTAACCTTTCAAGATCATCTGATATCAGGTGACATAGAATATTATAACTTCTTCAACTTTATTTTTGAGATCTGGAATAGCAAATTTTTCTCAATGTGCATGTATTTCAAAAGAAATTTATTTGATTCTCAAGTATGAAAGGTTAGAAAAGAACTGCTGCTCAATTGGAGCTGTGAGTTAAATGGGGCCTAAATATTTTTTTCAGATTTGGCACAACCATCTCCTGCCTCAATGAGAAATATTCAAATGATAGATTGTTTTCAAGATTTCCAATGGAAAGATGTTTCTTTAACTTTGCAAAAAAAAATTAATGAGGTTTTGTTCCAACAAAGATTTCTATTTTTGTTCTTATTTAAGTGACTAAAATTTACAAATTGTATTCAAAAAGTTTGCTGCTAGAAGATATTTTAATTATATAGAACTATTTGGCAAATCATCAAACACAATGCATGTGACAGATAAATCTTAAGGTGACAACCAATAAACTTATTCATACCCATTTCCTTCAGAGAAGAAGAAATCTGTGACTTCCTTTAGAAATAGCACGTGATGAAGGCAGTTGTATATAACAACACCCTTAACTAGACTACAGTATAAGGCAAAGGTAGTGGAGGATATCTTCTCTGATTATCTGACTTTATGTAAGACTTCATCCTAGAAGACTGAAACAAGAGTAATATAATAATATGAACATTAGTAGCTCATATTATGAACTGTTAATGGAGAAGGTCATGGTACTGTTGGGTGATTTCTGAACCAAAGAGATCTTCTGTTAGTAACAGAAAAGAAGCTAAGGATATCCTTTACAGAGGAAGTTAAATCAACCAACAGGGTAAGTAAAGTTGAAAATTGATTCTTGTTTATTCAAGGCTAGATTGACATGTTTGTGCAAGACCTTGACCGAGATCTTGTGAAAGTCTCTGCAGAAAACTAAGGCAAAACTGAACTTTGTTTTATTTTTGGACCCTATTTATTTGGTATTCAGCCTTCCCTGGTACTGTGCTCAAAAGACCACATGTTGTTCCAAGAATGATATTGCTTTTGGTAACATGCAGAGCAAGTGCCTTGCCTCCTGTATAATCTCTGGTCCCACATATGACCGAACACTTAAATCATGAAATTATGAGATTATATGAGAAAGCTGTATATTTATCTAATCAATTTTGTGATAATTTATTACATATTGATAAAAATAAACATTGGCTTAAAATAAGAATCACTTGATCACTTGAATCCCATTATTCATCGATTTGCTCGAGCAGGTGCCAGTAACATTTCCATTGAACCCTATCACGTGCCAATATAGCCCAATGGCATCTGGTTGATTCAGGAATATGAAGAGCCTCAAACCGTTCCTTCAGGGTCTTGACAAGGAAGTCTGACCATCTTGTAGGTGGGCGGCCATGTGATCTTTTTGACATCCTGTGGGATCCAGTCGGTAATGGCTCTAGTCCAGCGGTTGTCTCCAAATCGCATTACATGTCCAGCCCATCTGATTTTCGATGCCTTGGCAAACGAGACAGTGTCCCTGATTCTGGAATAGAGATGGAGGTCAGAACTCCGATTCCTTCTCTCACTAGAGTGAGGCGTGATATTCTAAGCATAGCTCTTTCGATTCCTCTCTGGGAGACCCAAATAGCATTCTCATCCTGCTTTCATAGGGCCCAGGTCTCTGAGGCATATGTTAATGCAGGGAGAATGGTGGAGTCAAAGAGATGTGTCCAGAGCCGGAGGTTCTTTGTCCTTTTTAGCTATTTCTTTGATGCCTTTGAAGGCATTCCATGCCGCTCTCTTCATCCTGCACAGCTCAGGTTTTAGGTCGTTCATCATGTTGATTTCTCGACCTAGGTACACATAACTGCTGCATTCAGAGATGTTTGTTCCATTGAGAGTGAATGGGGCCTCTGGAACTAGTTCATTCTTCATGAATATTGTTTTCTTTAGATTTTGCTGTAGACCTATCTTTCCACATTCTCGGTCAAAGTCAGCCAGCATTTGTGCCGCTTGGCTAATGTTTGGTGTTATTAGAACAATGTCATCAGCAAAGCGGAGGTGGTGTACTTGCCGACCATCTATTGTCACTCCCATTCCTTCCCATTCTAATTGTCGCATGATGTTCTCGAGGGTGGTGCTGAAGAGTTTTGGTGAAATGGTATCACCCTGTCAAACCCCTCTTTTCACATTAATGATCACTTCTTTGTAGAATGGTGAGATCCTAGTGGTGAATCCATAATACAGCTCACGAAGGATCTTAATGTATTGGGTTTGAACACCCTGTTTGGCTAGGGATTCAATGACTGCTTCAGGTCCACATAATAAGAATAAATAAGAATACAGTTTTGTAATTTATGTCCTGAGGGTTTGATCTCGTTGACTACAAAGTCTGTTGGGTTAATCATGTAGTTACTGTTAAGCATAAGCTCAAATAGAATGTATAGCATGGCCTCAAAACCCTCCTGTCCCTACACATCTCTGTATAGGATTTCTTGCATGGTGCTTCATATCTTTAAAAAGAAAAAATGTAAGTTTTCAGTACTCTTTAAGTCTGGACTTTAGTAATCTTTTAGCAAGTCAAAAAATCATTCAGGTCCAACAGAGGGAAAATGGGCTCTGTCTCTTAATGCAGAAGGATCATGATAATAAATCAAAGAAATGATCATGGAAATGTTTGGGGGCAATAGCCACAACTCACACTCTGGTCACAACACTTTACATCTGTTCTATATAGAGGCTTATCATATTCAAAGCCCAGTATTTTGTGATATCCACATAATTCCTCTTGGGTCTCTTGTTAATCATGTAATTCAAGAACAGTAATTCAGCATTCAATGACATGGTATATACTTCAGTCTAGTCTTGGATAAGGATAGTACTATGATTAGCATTGAGTGTGCCACACATTAGGGATGACTTCCTATGCTATTCAGCTTCATCCTGAACTCTTGCCTTTCTCTTCTGAATCATTCATTTTTTATAAGAAATGTCCTATATGTGACAATGGTATTTTTTGTCTTCATTTTGCACATAAAAGACCGGCCTAGGGTTTGAGGAAGTAAAACTAAACTCAAGGCATATGCCTGACCCAACCTGGACCTCCCCTGATAGTGCCCTGTACCATCCAGTCCCCTCTTCTACCTAGGACATTTATGAAGGTTCTTAGCATATAGAGGTGGCTATAAAACTGGAAACAGAGGGCATGAGGGGAATTACACCCTCAGGATCTCACATTGAGCACTGACTTGGTTGTCCAAGAATTTCAGGGGAGGGCCCATGGCCCTCATGAACATACTTGAGACACCTCACCTTCACCTCAGAAATGTGGGGCGTACAGGTGTTAGGGTTTTGTTTGTTTTTATATTTTAACTTCCTTGGTTACTCTTTATCTGATCTAATTCAACTATCTTCAGCAAACAAATTAAAAAAAAAACACTGTTTTCAAGGTATCAAATGACATTAGGAAAATGCCACAATCACAAGTCTCTTTAATAGATGACTTTTTGCTTCATGTTGAGATCCAGTAAGAGCTAAGATTAAAAAAAAAAAAGAAAAAAAAAAAACTTTGAAATTCTTTGAAGTCAGGTTAAAAGAGTTTATGGGTTATTACTTTAAATCTTCCTGACTTTTTTCCTTCCAATTCTATGGTGATGTCATGCTTCATGCACACAATGCTACTGTTAGTGTTACACTATGCCTCCCCCCCCCCCAGTAGTCAGCTTCCCTCCACCAAAGCCCCAAGGACCCTCCCATCCACTCCAACATCCCTGCCCCCATTGCACACAGACATTTTGGGTAGCTTTATAGCAACATTATTCACAATAGCTAAGATGTGGAAACTTCCTAAATGTTTAAAAAAGCAGTAGAACAGCTCTTTCATTCCTTTTATCTTAACCCTCAGGTCACATTTTAGTCAAAGCTTCAATTTGATCTTTGCCCTACAGCTATTTCTTACTTTGAAAACCTTTTGTGGTTTTGTGAAATTAGGAATGAGAAATAGTGTTACTCTTTAAACCAGAAAGACCTGGGTTAAAGATATTTCTTTTCAGTTTTGCTTTAAAACCAAAAGGTTTTTTTTCATTTTATTTGTCTCTTGCCATATCTTCTCACCTGTAACTTAGTAAGTCAATTTAAAAAACTTCGCCTAAAGACCTTCATATTCAGATATTTTATCTTTAAAGTAACTTCAGGACACAGCCTAGGGTTTTCATACATATTACATGGTCTAATGTTTTCAATCTTCTAAGCTTCCATCATCTCTCCCCAAGTTTACTCAACACACAGGCCTCTGCTCAGCAATAGTGAGAGCCTAACAATGCCCATATCAATGTTGATGCCATATATTTTCTGTTGAAATCTTACACCACTATCTGCAACTGAACAACTTCCCTTGAGTTGCTCTTTCTACATACAATGGTTTGATATAGTTGGTAGGGTCCTGAACTTGGGGTTGATTATATAATTGGTTGTGATTTGGGGAGCAAATGCAAATATATTTTATAGGTGAAGGATGTAAATTGTGGAGCAGATTAAATAGATGGATCAAAATTGGTCATCACTTCCTTTCACTCCTGTATATTTATGCCACCCTTTCCCTCATGATGTGGAATCTGTTCCTCCTTAAAACTGGTTTGATCCTCTGATTCACAGGAATATTGCCTAATTCACACTGTTGTAGGCAGGCAGACAGGGGGGAAGCCACATGGCAATAAAATTCCTGAAGAAGAGATCCAGAACCACACCTGATTGAAAGCCCGAAACCAGACTTGACAAGACCACTATCAACAATAAACCCTGGGGAAGGGAAGGCCAAAAGGGAATGTGTGAAGCCCATAGGCCACTGACCCTTCTAAAGGCTTTAGATAACTAACTATCCCAAGAAGAAATAAATCAACCCCCAGGCCCAGGACCCAGCTCGAAGAAAATTCCAAAGCATTCCAGCCAAAAGGGAATAAAAGCCCATTTAAAAATCAGTTGGGGCTCTCCGCCTTTGGAGCAGCCCGAGTTCTCCCTTGAGCGCTTTACTCTTTCCTTTCTTTCTCTCCCTCCCCCTCACCTAAAACCTCCTTAATAAAATCTATTTTACTTCACTGCTCCTTGACTCCTGAAAATTCTTTTTCTGCGAGAAAGACAAGAACCTTAAGGCAGACCTGGGTAAGGCCTAGGACTGACTTTCCTTTCCTGCAAAGAGCAATTCCTCGCTCCAGCCTGAGTCTGTGGCTCCCAGAGAAACCTAGGGTGGTGGGGATTAACTCCCGTGCCTAGAGATCAAGCGGGCATCAGGCGTGGCTTGACGGCCACCTCGTGGGGCTGGTGGGGCTCAGGCCCATGCCGTGCAGGGGCTCATCGCAGACTTTATCAGTCCTTAGCCTGCCCAGCGGGTCCAGGGTGGCAGAGGCGGCTGGGGAGAAAGCAACCATCTCTCTCTCCTTCCTGCCTCACATAAGTCACCCGTGGGGTCCACCTGCAACAACACTATAGGCTCAGTTTTGATAAGAATGGCCTTATCTGGTTCTCTTTTTTCTGGGGGGGTGGGGGGGTGGTTCACACCCGGCAATGCTCAGGGGTTATTCCTGGCTCTGCACTCAGGAATTACTCCTGGTGGTGCTCAGGGATATGGAATGCTGGGGATAGAACCCTGGTAGGCTGCTTGCAAGGCAAACACCCTACCTGCTGGACTATTGCTCTGGCCCCTAAATCTGTTTCTCTTTTTACCTCTAGGAAGGTATTCATCAGATTTGTGCATGCAGGGAATACACCATATAGGGTAAGATGCCTTTAGGAGATTTCAGCACCAGCTGATTTCTAATTAAATTTATCTTCCTTTTAGGCATTAAAACATAGATAAGATCATAAAATTTAGTCCTAAAATGCAAAGAATTTAAAAAATATAATAAATAAGATAGCTGCATCATGTAGTCTTGAGAACAGTTTAATTATTCAATATGGCTATTTGTTTGTTTGTTTGTTTGTTTGTTTTTTGGGACTATATTGGCAGTGCTCAGGGACTCCACCAGCCTCTGAGCTCAGGGGTTACTCCTAGTAGGGCTCAAGGTGATGCAGGGAGTGAGCCCAGTGTTGGCTGTGTGCAAGGCTAGTACCCTGGTTGTTGTGCTATCTCTCAAGCCCTGGTTATAAAGTCTATATAAATGTTTAGGTTCTAGATTGTGTGGTCATTACTTATTATCTGTTATTTTGAAATGTGGTCAATTTCTCAATAAACACATTCTCAAAGTTCAGGTGACCGTCCCTAAAAACTAATAATGTGTTTACTAGTTACATGCCATTCATGTATTTTGCTCACATATTTTACGATAGAGGATGGATTTAATATGCTTAGGAAAAAATGCAAATTAAATTTCCCTTCTGGATTAGTTTTATTTTTCTCACTAACACTACCTTCATTAGCTGAAAATAGAGTGCCTAATAGTTAATAATAACCAAAGATTATGCTTTGGCCTAAAAATTATATAGCTAACCAAATTCTACAAACTATAGGTTAAGAAAACATAAATTCTACCTTACAATGAAGTATAAACATATTAAAATAATCACCGTTTTATCTATGAGTTCCAGGGCTGTCAAATAACTTGACTAAAGTGTATCTAATACCTGTGTCAAAAATACTAATCTTTGGGGCCGGAGTGATAGCCCAGCAGATAGGGCATTTGACTTGCACGCGGCTGGCCCATCCGGCCCGGGTTCAATCCTCGGCATCCCATATGGTCCCCGAGCACCGCCAGGAGTGATTCCTGAAGTGCAGAGACAGGAGAAACCCCTGAACATTGCTGGGTGTGACCCAAAAAAAAAAAAAAAAAAAATACTAATCTTTGACTTTCCCTTTGGTTGCTATAGTGCCTCCTAGAATTGAGGTACTCCATCACTTGATCACTTGAATCCCGTTATTCATCGATTGGCTCGAGCGGGCGCCAGTAACATTTCCATTGGACCCTATCACATGCCAATGTAGCCCAATGGCATCTGGTGGATTCAGGAATATGAAGAGCCTCAAACCGTTCCTTCAAGATCTTTACAAGGAAGTCTGACCATCTTGTAGGTGGGAGACCACGTGATCTTTTGACATCCCGTGGGATCCAGTCCTTAACCGCTCTAGTCCAGCTGTTTTCTCCAAATTGCATTACATGTAGAGCCCATCTGATTTTCGATGGCTTGGCAAACGAGACAGCGTCCCTGATTCTGGAATAATGATGGAGGTCAGAACTCCGGATTCCTTCTCTCACTAGAGTGAGGCGTGATATTCCAAGCATAGCTCTTTCGATTCCTCTCTGGGAGACCCAAATAGAATTCTCATCCTGCTTTCGTAGGGCCCAGGTCTCTGAGGCATATGTTAATGCAGGGAGAACGGTGGAGTCAAAGAGATGTGTCCAGAGCCGGAGGTTCTTTGTCCTTTTAGCTATTTCTTCGATGCCTTTGAAGGCATTCCATGCCGCTCTCTTCCTCCTGCGCAGTTCAGTTTTTAGGTTGTTCATCATGCTGATTTCTCGACCTAGGTACACATAACTGCTGCATTCAGAGATGTTTGTTCCATTGAGAGTGAATGGGGCCTCAGGAACTAGTTCATACTTCATAAACATTGTTTTCTTTAGATTCAGCTGTAGAACTATCTTTCCACATTCTCTGTCGAAGTCAGCCAGCATTTGTGCCGCTTGGCTAATGCTGTTATTAAAACAATGTCATCAACGAAGTGGAGGTGGTGTAGTTGCCGACCATCTATCTTCACTCCCATTCCTTCCCATTCTAATTGTTGCATGATGTTCTCAAGGGTGGCGCTGAAGAGTTTTGGTGAGATGGTATCACCCTGTCGAACCCCTCTTTTCACATTAATGATCACTTCTTTGTAGAAATGGTGAGATCCTAGTGGTGAATCCGTAATACAGCTCACGAAGGATCTTGATGTATTGAGTTTGAACACCCTGTTTGGCTAGAACTTCGAATACCGCTTCAGTCTCCACAGAATCAAAGGCTTTCTGTAAATCAATGAACGTGAGACAGAGCAGCATCTTGTACTCCCTACAAACCTTGATGAGCTTGGTTACTGTGTGGATATGGTCGATTGTGCTGAATCCTTTCCGGAAGCCTGCTTGCTGGCATGGTTTTCCTTCATCTATTGTTCTGCTAATCCTGTTCAGGATGACTCGTGTAAACAGCTTGTAGATGATGGACAACAGGCAGATGGGGCGATAGTTGCCGATGTCGTGAATGTCTCCCTTCTTGAACAGTAGAACTGTCCTGCTGGTTTTCCATTGGGAGGGCACCTTGCATTCGGACAGGTAGCGTGTGAAGAGCCGAGCTAGTGTATTGATGAGTACCGACAGCAGATTCTTCAGGTGTTTGGGTCTGACTTTGTCTGGGCCTGGTGCTGTTCCCTTCTTTACCGACAAGATGGCATGTCGGATTTCAGAAGGGAGAATGTTGGGAATGACATATCCATCCTGTGGAATTTGGTATGTGGGCAGGTGGATGTGGCTATCAAAGAGATTTGTGTAGAAGTCCTGGATAATCTTCTCCATTGCCTTTCTGGAAGATGTGATAGATCCCTCAGGGCGTCAGAGGGCAGTCATCTTGGTCTTATAGTTGGCGAAGGACAGGCGGGCGGTGCGAATGCTTTTCCTGGCTTCTGCTACATCTTCCAGTATTTCTGCTTTTCTGTCTTTGAGGTCTTCTTTTATTGCTTCTCTGCACTGTTTAGCAGAACAAAACACAACATACAACTGTTTAGTACAAACAAAACACAACATACAACAGCATGGGTGGAGATGAGTGCTCTTAAATGACTCTAGTTCAATGCAACTTTAGAAGATACCTATACCTTATAGAAAAAATGGCTATTTAATCACTTGTACAACTACCTTCATTTTTTTAACATTAGAAGTTCTTTGTAATATTTTGAAATTATCCTTAACAAACTTCTTCCTTTATCAAAAAAAAATCAATGTGAAGTATAAGCAAATGGCATTTAATAAATAACTTACAACTTTTATGATATTTTTATTAAGTGCTTTAAATAGTTCTACATCTAATAAAGTAAAATGTATTAATTTCTATATATAAAAAAACAGTATAATTTACCACCTAATATAGGTATTAGAAGAGAGATATCTCTTGAAAATCCAGATGGTCAGTAAGACATGTTATTGTAAAAGGCTATGAAAATAAAACCATTGATTCCAATTGGTTAATTTAATTGGGTCCACTACAAGTAAATAGAGAATAGAAAAGGAATATGGGACAGTATGTTCCTGGAGCAAGCGGATGCCTTTGTGTTCTACTAGCATGAGACAGGATATATGGAAATATTACTGATGTCCACTCTAGCAAATAGATGATCAACGGGAAGATAGTGAAAATAGTGATAGTGATTTACCAAATATAACTTAGGTAGCTTTTTTAAAACTTAGCAGATTTATACCTGAAAATATTCTAAAAATTACTTGCATCACTTACACGACAAGCAAGAATCAAATGAAGTAATTCAAAGAGCTTATGGACTATTTCAGAGACTCACAGACATGGGGCAGAGGTGCTACTGGCTCTCGCTGTGTCCAGCCACTTCATGAGGCACCTGGGAGGGACGGCAGGTTCTAGCCCTGGACCACCACCCCAGCAGAGCCTCACAACAAGCCAGATGACCCCTGTCGGGAGTGCCATCGGGGTCCCCGACAGTGTAGGGAAGTGAGTTCATTTATACCTCCGGGCCGGGCGGGAATGGATGAAGACTCGGGAATCCGATGCAGTTGTAAAAGGGCTTTACTATCACAGGACCCAATATACAATCCAAGAGCAGGGAAAACCTCCAGACTCTGGGTTCCCAGATAGGCCCCAGCCAGGTGTACGACAAGATGGCTATGGCTGCCACCACGTGTTGAGGCCCAACAGAGAATGTAGAAGACGGAGAAGCAAAACACAAAGGGAAGCCAAAATGGATCACGATCACCATCTTCCAGTTGATCATCTATTTTCTAGTGCGGGCACCAGTAATATTTCTATATGTCCTGTCTCATGCCAGTAGAGCCAGGGGCATCGGCTTGCTACAGGAACATAAAGAGCTTCAAACCATTATATTAGGTCATGGGAATGACCTAATATAATGTTACTGGAATTTGGCATATCATATAAAACACGAGAAGCTTGCCAGGCTTGTCGAGCGGGAGGCAAACTCTTTTAAACACCTCCAAATAAAGCATTTATTGATCGAACCCGCGGCGCAAGCGGACGAGCGAGCCGGGCTGTGATGGGCTGGTCTGCTGGGTGGAGTTCTGACGAGAGGAAAGTCCAGAAGTGGAAAATGGAGGCGCCCGTGGAGTGAGGAGGGGTGGCCTGGCTTGTTGTGAGGCTCTGCCGAGGTGGTGGGCCAGGGCTAGAACCCGCCATGCCTCCCGACTGCCTCATGAACGGCTGTGCACAGGGAGAGCAAGGAACAGCTCTGCCCCATGTGTGAGAGTCTCTGGACCAGCATACCTGGGCCGGATTGAGGAAAAAGCTGTGGCAGGGTGGGTGTCGGTGATCCGGGCTGTGATGGGCTGGTCTGCTGGGTGGAGTTCTGACGAGAGGGAAGTCCAGAGTGGAAAATGGCGGTGCACGTGGAGTGAGGGAGCAGTGGTCTGGCTTGTTGTGAGGCTCTGCCGAGGTGGTGGGCCAGGGCTAGAACCCGCCATGCCTCCCGACTGCCTCATGAACGGCTTTGCACAGGGGGAGGTGCCCGGATCACCGACACCCACCCTGCCGCAGCTTTTTTTCTCAATCCGGCCCAGGTATGCTGGTCCAGAGACTCTCACAAATGGGGCAGAGCTGTTCCTTGCTCTCCCTGTGCAAAGCCGCTCATGAGGCAGTTGAGAGGCATGGCGGGCCAAAATGGAGAAAGGGGAAAAAAAGAGAGAGCTTCTTTCTTCTTCTAGCTTATTTTATAGCCAGCAATCCGCCCAAACTCCCCAGCCCAGCCCATTTTGGGCTGGGTTATCTAGAGATGAAAGCAGGAAAATAGCTCTATAGAATATGGCAACTTCAGGAGACTATCTGGTTGTTTACAAGGACCCAGAGCTAATTAAAAGCCTCCTAGCAGAGCTGGGAGAAGCTATAAGCTAAATGTAACTTCCCCTGGCAGGAAGGATCAAATGCCCTCAGGTAATTTCTACCAGCACCTCACCTAATATCTTAAGCCAAGATCTGCCTGGAATTGCCTTTATAGGGTAGAGAAGGGGGTTTCTGAGATGGCATGTCTCTGTACCAAAGACTAATACTAATGCCAGTTAAATATTTCTCCAAGCCTTCACAAGAGTCTCTTCTACTTCACGGTAGTTTTGTATTTTAGTTGCCTTTGAGTTATCAGGGAGCCATGCTTGCTTGCTTGGAGGCAAACAGCATTTCTCTCTGGTCTAATTACTTAGAGATCCAACGTGGTCAGGCAAATATGCTGGTAAGATCTAGCTAGTCCCACGATGCTTGTGGTAGCATGAGAGAATATTTATACAAGCCAGTACAGAATACATGGTCAGATAAGACTGCCACATTCAGACTACCCCCTATCTATGAAGTGACCTGCAGGAGGCAATCAAGGGCAGATGCAGAGGTCTAGGCGTTTAGGGTGTCCTGCAACAGACCCCCACTTCATGAGGGCCAACATTTTCCACATTTGGATTTCCCTCTCATCAGAACTCCACCCAGCAGACAAGCCTATCACAGCCCAGCTCCGTGGCCAATAAATGCTGGATTTAGAGGTGACTACAAGAGTATGCCAACCACACGGCAGAGCCTGGCAAGCTACCCATGGTATATTTGATGCCAAATACCAGTAACGATTATAGACCCCATGACCTGATGGAATGGTTTGAGGCTCTTTATGTTCCTGGGGCAAGCAGATGTCCTTGGGCTCTACTAGCATGAGACAGAACATATGAAGATGTTACTGGTGCCCGCTTGAGCAAATCGATGATGAACGGGATGATGAACAGTGAATGCAAAAATTGTTAATGATGAGTATCACGATTTAAAATAAAGTTCCATGCATAAATACATTGGTACTTAAAGCAAAAAAAAATTCAGAGTGATTCTGTATTTTAAAGTGTTTATATTCTATGCATCATAGGTTTATTCATTAACTGATTTTAAGAAAAGTACATTAAAATACTGGTATCAAGTGCTGAGGGGTTTTATAAAGAACAATTTATTTTCCTTAAATTATATGCCTTGGGCACACCCTTGTGCTTCCTCAAATCCCCAGAATAAGTGACGTCAGCAAAGAAATATGCTACTATTCCTGACTGTTTAGTTGATGTTGCAGTTTTATGGCTTGTCAACCAAATGATCTGTGGCTATTCACATTCTGTTTTTATGTATTCTACACGTGTTTTTATCTGCTTATTTCATTGATAAGTTGTGAGAATTGTACAAAAACAATCCATAAGAAACAGTATAGTAACTGGCATGAAATAAATTCTCAGTAAACATGTTAGTATTATTTGGTTTGGAATTCCAATTTATTTGGCTAATTGGGGAAGAAGAATTCTTTCTTTTTATGATAATAAAGATGCAACTGGAGAATAAAATTTTTATTTTATTTTATGTTAATTGATTTAAATTTAGATAGCCACTTTGCCTAATAGCTCTTTTATTGAAACAACACAGCAATATAGCCCTGAGTATACAAATTTACTTTTATCTTTTTCCATGAAGAAAGAATGAGAACCAGTGTAAAAGCATATACCAAACCATTTGCCTCAAAGAAGTTGTCTAGGGGCCGGAGCGATAGCCCAGCGGGTAGGGCATTTGCCTTGCACGCAGCCAGCCCGTACCTGCCAGGGTTTGATCCCCGGCATCCCATATGGTCCCCCGAGCACCGCCTGGAGTAATTCCTGAGTGCAGAACCAGGAGTAACTCTGAGCATCGCTGGGTGTGACCCAAAAAAGCAAAAAAAAAAAAAAAAAAAAAAGAAGTTGTCTAAGAAAAGAAGATTTTCTCTCCATACCAAAGGGTAAAGGAAAACCTTTTGTTGCATTTCTTGCCAGGATTACATACAATATTTTCATGTCTTTGCATCAATCTCTAAAATGGGAATAAGGAATCAAATGAGCATAAGATAATTCACTGGAAATTGGAAAATGTGTAAGTAAATGCATAGTTTCATCTTTGATCACTTGATCACTTGAATCCCGTTACTCATCGATTTGCTCGAGCGGGCGCCAGTAACATTTCCATTGGACCCTATCACGTGCCGGATGTAGACCAATGGCATCTGGTTGATTCAGGAATATGAAGAGCCTCAAACCGTTCCTTCAGGGTCTTGACAAGGAAGTCTGACCATCTTGTAGGTGGGCGGCCACATGATCTTTTGACATCCCGTGGGATCCAGTTGGTAACGGCTCTAGTCCAGCGGTTGTTTCCAAATCGCATTACATGTCCAGCCCATCTGATTTTCGATGCCTTGCAAATGAGACAGCGTCCCTGATTCTGGAATAGCGACGGAGGTCAGAACTCCGGATTCCTTCACTCACTTGAGTGAGACGTGATATTCCAAGCATAGCTCTTTCAATTCCTCTCTGGGAGACCCGAATAGCATTCTCATCCTGCTTTCATAGGGCCCAGGTCTCTGAGGCGTATGTTAATGCAGGGACACCGGTGGAGTCAAAGAGATGTGCCCGGAGCCGGAGGTTCTTTTGTCCTTTTAGCTATTTCTTCGATGCATTTGAAGGCATTCCATGCTGCTCTCTTCCTCCTGTGCAGCTCAGGTTTTAGGTCGTTCATCATGTTGACTTCTCGACCTAGGTACACATAACTGCTGCATTCAGAGATGTTTGTTCCATTGAGAGTGAATGGGGCCTCAGGAACTAGTTCATTTCTCATGAACATAGTTTTCTTCAGATTCAGCTGTAGACCTACCTTTCCACATTCTCGGTCAAAGTCAGCCAGCATTTGTGCCGCTTGGCTAATGTTTGGTGTTATTAGAACGATGTCATCAGCGAAGCGGAGGTGGTGTAGTTGCCGACCATCTATCTTCACTCCCATTCCTTCCCATTCTAATTGTCTCATGATGTTCTCGTGGGTGGCACTGAAGAGTTTTGGTGAGATGGTATCACCCTGTCGAACCCCTCTTTTGACATCAATGATCACTTCTTTGTAGAATGGTGAGATCCTGGTGGTGAATCCGTAATACAGCTCACGAAGGATCTTGATGTATTGGGTTTGAACACCCTGTTTGACTAGGGCGTCGATGACTGCTTCAGTCTCCACAGAATCAAAGGCTTTCTGTAAATCAATGAACGTGAGACAGAGAGGCATCTTGTACTCCCCTACAAACCTCAATGAGCTTGGTTACTATGTGGATATGGTCGATTGTGCTGAATCCTTTCCGGAAGCCTGCTTGCTCGCATGGTTGTCCTTCATCTAGTGTTCTGCTAATCCTGTTCAGGATGACTGGGTAAACAGCTATTTGGCATTTCGATATGCCAAATCCAGTAACAAAAATGTTTATTTTCCTGACCCCGAAAGAGCCCTTAATATGGCAGCAGTAAGAAAGGCAAACAAGCAGTTTCATCCTTAATCATGAGAAATTAATCTCATTAAATAATCCCGTCTATAGCTCATTCAGTCTTTGCCTTACTTAAACCTCACTCAGAATAAATTTATATTAAAAATCCTTGCCAATATTAATGCCATAAAACAGAAGTCACTTGATCACTTGAATCCTGTTATTCATCGATTTGCTTGAGCAGGTGCCAGTAACGTTTCCATTGGAACCTATCACGTGCCAATATAGCCCAATAGCAACTGGTTGATTCAGGAATATGAGGAGCCTCAAACCGTTCCTTCAGCGTCTTGACAAGGAAGTCTGACTATCTTGTAGGTGGGTGGCCAGGTGATCTTTTACATCCTTTGGGATCCAGTCGGTAACGGCTCTAGTCCAGCGGTTGTCTCCAAATCGCATTTCATGTCCAGCCCATCTGATTTTTGATGTCTTGGGAAATGAGACAGCATCCCTGATTCTGGAATAGCGATGGAGGTCAGATTCCTTCTCTCACTTGAGTGAGGCGTGATATTCCAAGCATAGCTCTTTCGATTACTCTCTGGAAGATCCGAACAGCATTCTCATCCTGCTTTCATAGGGCCCAGGTCTCTGAGGCATATGTTAATGCAGGGAGAACGGTGGAGTCAAAGAGATGTGCCCGGGCCGGAGGTTCTTTGTCCTTTTAGCTATTTCTTCGATGCCTTTGAAGGCATTCCATGCTGCTCTCTTCCTCCTGCACAGCTCAGGTTTTAGGTCGTTCATCATGTTGACTTCTTGACCTAGGAACACATAACTGCTGCATTCAGAGATGTTTGTTCCATTGAGAGTGAATGGGGCCTCTAGAACTAGTTCATTTTTCATAAACATGATTTTCTTTTAGATTCAGCTGTCTCGGTCGAAGTCAGCCAGCATTTGTGCCTCTTGGCTAATGTTTGGTGTTATTAGAACAATGTCATCAGCGAAGTGGAGGTGGTGTAGTTGCCGACCATCTATCTTCACTCCCATTCCTTCCCATTCTAATTGTCGCATGATGTTCTCAAGGGTGGCGCTGAAGAGTTTTGGTGAGATGGTATCACCCTGTCGAACCTCTCTTTTGACATCAATGATCACTTCTTTGTAGAATGGTGAGATCCTGGTGGTGAATCCGAAATACACCTCACGAAGAATCTTGATGTATTGGGTTTGAACACCCTGTTTGGCTAGGGCTTCGATGACTGCTCCAGTCTCCACAGAATCAAATCTTTCTTTAAATCAATGAATGTGAGACAGAGTGGCATGTTGTACTCCCTACAAACCTCAATGAGCTTGGTTACTGTTTGGATATGGTCAATTGTGCTGAATCCTTTCCGGAAGCCTGCTTGCTCGCATGGTTTTCCTTCATCTAGTGTTCTGCTAATCCTGTTCAGGATGACTCGTGTCAACAGCTTGTAGATGAGGACAACAGGCAGATGGGATGATACTTGTCGATGTGTATGTCTCCCTTCTTGAACAGTAGAACTGTCCTGCTGGTGTTCCAATGGGAGGGCACAGAAAAACAGAAGTATTGACATTTATTCATCACTTTAATTATTTAATATAACAAGTAGCATAATGTTGGAGTTCAAAAGTTGGAGATTTAAGTTTAGAAATTAATAGATGTACAGAAATTTCTGGATGACTTTACATAAATTAAGCACACGCAGGTGTTTTCTTTTTTCAATTTACCTAAGTGTCTCATTTTTCCACATTCGGAGCAAACATGATGCAAGCGAAAATATGCAGAATATATCTTTTCATGGAGGCAATAATGATTTTTCAAAAGAGATAATAATGATAACTAAGATAGTCTGCAAAATAGAAAAAAGTCTGTAAAAAATAAAAGCTTATAAAAGAGTTTTCAAATTGGCAAACTATTACTTAAAACTATTTTAACTGCCATTTATGGGATTCATACTGAGGATTTCCTACTGTGTACAATTCAAGACACTTGCCATACATTTAGACTTGAACATTGCATAGTATTTATTTATAAGTATCCTAAACAAGCGATCTCCTGCAGCTATTATTAGTTATTGACTGAAAGGTGTTCAGAAGTGTTGGATTGGAAGAGAAAAGAAGACAGCTCGCTCTGCTCACCATTCTGTTCACTGTGATGAAAATCTTAGATGCTGAGATATTCTAACTCTAAATAGGTTTATATTTTGTGCCTGGAGACTGAAGAACTCTGTGTCTGTGTGGTTTATGTTAAAATAAAATTTCATCTCAATTCACTAATATGGATATTATGGTGTTCTACCAAGCCTATTATGCTTAAGCAGCTGGTCACACTTGTCAAGCTCTAGAGGACAGTGGCCAATTATGTTTGCTGTCTGGCCCAAGTTTTCACTGTCCATCTGTGAATCAACAAATTCACTCCCACTAGTCAGCCCATTTAGTGCTATTGCTACTTGAGAGATAAAGCTAGACAAGCATTTATACAAACAGAATACAGAAAGGGGACCAGAGAGACAGTGAAAGGGTTCAGAGCAAGCCTTGCATCTTGGTAACTCAGGACTGAGTCACAGGCATTGCAGATCACCAAACCCACCCCCAAATACTTTCAAGGCTCATGAGAGAGAGAGAAGAAGAGAGAGGATAGAGAGAGGAGAGAAAAGAGAGAGAAAGAGAGAAAGAGAGAAAGAGAGCGAAAGGAAAAGGCAAGCATAGAAACATTGGAAATACAATCATTTATGCTCATTACATTTTTCAAACTTAGATATCTCAGACCTGAAAAACAATATCTATGATAAAAGAAATGCAGAAGCTTATCAATCCATTTCAATTGAACATATACTGATTCACCACTACTCCCACTAGGAGTAAAACCAAATGGAATATTTCCCTCAATAACAAAGTTAGATACACCCAGATTTTGAATGCCCTGAGTGTGACCTTTCAAATAAATCTCTAGAAAGACCAATTATCCAGTAACCTACAAATCCAAAAAACTGTTTTTTAGATTATCTTTCTCTTGCAATATCCCTTTCCAGCCAAACATAATTATGAAAGGTAAATATTTTATGATTAATGCTTACTTGAATCCAAAAACTATACCAAGAAGAATTATATACATAAATACACACACACAATTATGGACCTCAGTTCCATGACCTGAAGAATGGTTTGGGGCTCTTCCTGTCCTTGGAGCAAGCAGATGCCCTTGGGTTATACTTGCTTGTGACAGGACTTATGGAGATGTTACTAGTACCCGCTCGAGCAAATCTATGAACAATGGGAAGACAGTGATACAGTGATTTATATAGATATATATATATCCCCGAGGGGTAGAAATGTATGCATTGTTTAGACTACAGGTACCGCTGGGTGAACGTCTGGTACTACCCAAAAAGAAAAATAATATAATGGTTTCGGGGACTTCACAACATAAACAAAATCTTCACAGCTCTCCCTTTATATAATATTGTCTAAATATATCAATATTTGACTCCACCATTTTCCCTGCATTAACATACGCCTCAGAGACCTGGGCCCTACGAAGCAGGATGAGTATGCTATTCGGGTCTCCCAGAGAGGAACCGAAAGAGCTATGCTTCGAATATCATGCCTCACTCAAGTGAGAGAAGGAATCCGGAGTTCTGACCTCCATCGCTATTCCAGAATCAGGGATGCTGTCTCGTTTGCCAAGGCATCAAAAATCAGATGGGCTGGACATGTAATGCGATTTGGAGACAACCGCTGGACTAGAGCCGTTACCGACTGGATCCCACGGGATGTCAAAAGATCACGTGGCCGCCCACCTACAAGATGGTCTGACTTCCTTGTAAAGGCACTGAAGGAACGGTTTGAGGCTCTTCGTATTCCTGAATCAACCAGATGCCATTGGGCTACATTGGCACGTGATAGGGTCCAATGGAAATGTTACTGGCGCCCGCTCGAGCAAATCCATGAATAACAGGATTCAAGTGATCAAGTGATCAAGTGAAATATATCAATAAGTATCTACAGAGCATAAACTGTGTCAATTCCTGCTTTAATGTTTTCTAATTGGGTAAAATGTACAGCTTGTTATTACAAGATTATGGGGCAGATGGATGGGGACCAGGGACATAGTACAGCAGGTAGAACATTTGCCATGCATACACGTGACCAATCTAGGTTTGATCCTTGGCACCCCATAAGACATCTCAGCACTCCAGGAGTAATCTCTGAACTCAGAGCCAGTACACCCCATGCACTGCTTGGTACACACCCTCCATGAAAATAAATAAGAAGAAAAAGATTATGTGGAGAGATAGTATAAGAACAAGGGCAGGTGTTACTATGGATATAGGTATATGTTACTATATGAATATAGTAATAGGTAGTTGATCAGAAAAATTTGAGACAAGACTCCAAATCCAAAGAGAGTAGACTTAAATTTTTCCTTTAGCTTAAAGGTATTTGTGGCAAGGAAGAAACAAGGGGAATGTGTTGAGAGATAGAGATAATATTTATGGAACAGTGCTGGACATTTGGTAAAATTCTAAGAATGAGCCAACTGATTAAATTCTGATTTAGAACAATCTTATGTCACAGGTACTATTTCTTTTTAACAAAGAATTAGTTCTTCATTGTGCCAAAACAACACACTAAAACACCCCCAACAGTACAATAACCTTCCTTTTAAATATCAACTCTCTTCAATATATTCCTCCATATGGTAAAATATCTGCATATGCAATAGAAATTACTCGTGATAGGACAAGAACTGATTCAGACAACAACCTAATTAGCCAAACATTAACACGCAAAACTAGGTAAACAAGTTCATTCGGAAAAGCAACTTTAAAAGGAATTTGTGTGAAGTTGGAATTTACATGCTCCGTTCTCCATTCCTGATCATTTTATGCACAGTTTGACTGTTTCCAATCATTATTCTTTGCCTTATTTCATAGAAGATTAAAGAAGTGGTATAGAGCTGGAGAAACAGTACTGTGGGGATGGCCCTTGCCTTACAGGCACCAGGCCCGGTTCAATGCCCTGGCATTCCATAGAGCCATCTGAGAACTGTCAGGACTAATTCCTGAGTGCGGAGGCAGGGGGTGGTGCCTGAGCATCTCTGGGTGAGACTAAAAAGCTAAAAAATATGAATTAAAGAAGCGTGTTATAAAAAGTACAGGGAAGGCCTAACCTAATATCAAATTTACACTAACAAATTTAAGCTACCAAAAATTGTAATAAAAGTGGTAAAGCTTTTTGTCTTAGAGTATACTGGATATTAGAAGTATTTATCCTAATAATTTTTAAAAACTTAACATAAATATATATTTTTTTCTTTTTGGTTCAAACCCTGCGTTGCTCCAGTCTCAGCACTCAGGAATCACTGCTAGTGTTGCTTAGGGTACCATATGGGAACAAACCCAGGTTGGCCGCATTCAAATCAAATGCCATACCCGCTGTACTATCACTCCAGTTCCTACCAGAAATATATTAAAAACAACAGGCTTTACCAATTATTCTACAGTGCCCTGCATCTAGAAGTAAATATCTGTTAGATTATTTGTCAGGTTCTCTTTAGTAGTTGAATTCTGGCATGATCTGTCTCCTCAAGAAGTTCCATAATTGTCTCATTTCTCCCTACCTAATTATTGATGGAATCATTTTGAAACACATTTTCCCCCTAATTTCTTTACTGCATGATCTCATGGGAGCATATTTATGACAAGAGAAACCTGTTAAAGGCACTAGACTGTCTTAGTCACTAGCACTCTGCATATCTTGTGATTGTAGCACTAAAGAGTGCAGTCTTGTGATGTAAACAAGATGCCATGACCCCCACAACCAATATTTAGAAAAAATACATTAATCTTTATGTTCGAAAGAGCTATGCTTGGAATATCGCGTCTTACTCAAGTGAGTGAAGGAATCCGGAGTTCTGACCTCCATTTCTATTCCAGAATCAGGGGCGCTGTCTCGTTTGCCAAGGCTTCGAAAATCAGATGGGCTAGACATGTAATGCGATTTGGAGACAACTGCTGGACTAGAGCCGTTACCGACTGGATCCCAAGGGGTGTCAAAAGATCACGTGGCCGCCCACCTACAAGATGGTCAGACTTCCTTGTTAAGACCCTGAAGGAGCGGTTTGAGGCTCTTCATATTCCTGAACCAACCAGATGCCATTGGGCTACATTGGCACGTGATAGGGTCCAATGGAAATGTTACTGGTGCCTGCTCGAGGCAAATCCATGAATAACGGGATTCAAGTGATCAAGTGATCAAGTTCCAATATATAAAATAGCATGTTTATAGGGAAGTTAAGAATGTCAACAAGACAGTTCTAGACAGTGTAATGTATCTATGAATGAAAGTGTGCTATGTCTATCTATAGTAACCACATACCTGTACAGAAGTACCACCCTATCTGTTTAGGATTAAGCACACACCCTGCCTTGATTCCTTGTTTCAATCCCTTCTCTCATCTTACCTGATTGGCTGACACAGAGTTCCCATGTTCCCACTCTATTTTTCCCAACTTAAATATCCCTGTTCCACCTAATAAACCAGAGCTGTTCCCACAAAGTGGTTTGTGAAAATTTCTTTGTCGGTGCTCTACTGGACCTTCTTCATGGGTGTTCTACTCGCTCCAGATCTGACATCACCACGGACAATACATCTGTCACCAGCCACATCAACACTATCCATTCCACTGTTTCGTCTCCGCTTCTGAGAACATACTGACTGAGTTACATTATAACTATGTCTTTATTGTTGTTCACACAACAGGAGACGCTAAATTCCTTCAAGCACAGACAAACAATTTCATCTCAATTTCTCACAAGGGTTGAATGAAATATAACATTCCTTTTCCCCCACCTCTGTCTTTCCACAGTAATATTTAAAAACACTTAAGAAATCACTGTTCTTTAAATCCCTTGTTTTGGTTGAATAAATAATGTCTAGGAAATCAATGAACAACAGGAAGAAAAGTGACAAGTGACAAGTGACAAATAATGCCTCCAAAGAGGATCAGCCTACAAAAGAACAGTATCACATATCTGTAAACACAGTCTTGTTTCATATGTGGTCTATTCCATCACTACCCATAAAGAATTATCTAAAGGTTTAGGGAGGATATTTCAGAAAGTATTACTCTTTCTCTTATGGTTAATGAGAGAATGGGGGTGTGAAACAGTGGCTATTGTCAATCATTTTGTTTTGGGTTTTGTTGCAGTACACTGTTGCTCAGAGTCTCTGCAACTTGCCTGGAGTTACCTCTCACTGGCTTCTTTGTAGATATAAAGGTAGAAACAGTTTGAATCTGTGACTTTATGTGGCAGTATTTTTTAACCATGTATTCTATGCTATATGGTATAAATATTTTCTCTCATGCTGCCACAATTACCATGGGACTAGATAGATCCTACCAGTATATTTATCTGGCCATGTTGGATCTCTAAGTAATTAGACCAGAGAAAATGATGTTTGTCTCCAGGCAAACAAGCATGGCCCTCTCCATGCATCCAGTCTCTTGCTAGTGTAGCCCAAGGGCATCTGCTCGCTCAAGGAACACAAAGAGCCTCAAACCATTCCTTCAGGTCATGGGAATGAGGTCTATTAATTGTTACTGGTGTTTTGGCATATCAAATATGAGCTTGCCAGGCTCTGCTGTGCTGGTGGGATACTTTTTGTAGTTGACTCTCATTTCGTACATTTATTGATGAACTGTGCAGCCACTTTGCAGTTGAATATTTTAACAATATAAAAAAGGGTGAATATTTTTAACAATAATCAAATTTAGCGCCTACCTTTTGTCAAGACTTGCAAAAAGATCAGTACAAGGTGAATCTTTCAAAACTTTTATTTCTTTCACTTAGATATTCAAAACCCATGAGCAAAGCATCACTATAAAATAATACTGTGGGTTGTATAGGCTAAAACATAAAACCAGAGGTTGGAACAATAGTTCAGAGGGTAGAGCATTTGCCTTGCACACAGCTGACTGGGGTTCTACCCCTGGCATCCCATATGGTTCCCTGAGCACTGCAAGGAGTAATTCTTGAGTGCAGAGGCAGGAGTAACCCCTGAGCATTGCCGGGTGTGACCCAAACAGCAAAATAATTAAATAAATGATAAACATAAACCAATTTTAGTATTAATTTTTCATGTTTTATAGTAATGTTGGTGTGCAATATTTCCAAATAATAAACACATTAAATTGTAATAGCAATTTCCTAAAACAACACTTTTTAATTTTAATTCTTTCATGTAGATTTAAATGTTTTTAATAAAAAATTTAATAAACGTTCAATTATTTGAATGCTTCTTTTAATTATATCAGTGTGAACTTCTGTTTTGTCTATGGTTTAGGAAATTCATTTTAAGATAAGCTCAAATTGATGTATAAAATTTTATATTTTAATATTATAACACATTTTAATAAGTGGTTTAGGTTCACAGCAAAGTTTCAGGTGACAATACAGAGAAATCTTATATATTCCCTAGGCTTCCCCCTCCTGTCTTTCCAGACACCCTCCTCCACTTTTAAGGTCACTAATTTCATGGCAGATTTGCAACAATTGATGAAGTTACACTGCCCCACTACAAGCAGAGTTTAATTTTATAGTTCTGTGAGTGTCATACATTCTGTGATATTAAATAACCATACAATCATCAGTATTCCATCATCATAAAACATATTAAATATTTTAATTACTCAAAAATTCTTTTGGTTTTCATATTGTCTCATTTCCGTACAACCATCTAAGTCATCCACTTTTATTTTTTTGCTCTCCTAGAGTTTTGCCATTCAAAAGACACAATTGTAATGATACAGTATGTGGCTTTGTAATAATGGCTCCTTTGATTTAGTAATATGCATTGAAGATATATTCATGTATTTGAATGATTTGGTAATTACCCTTTCTTAGCATAACATTAAATTTTATAAATACATCACATTTTATTTTTTCCTTTATCCTTTAGTGGGTACGTCAGCTGCTTTCAAGTTTTCTTAACTAATGTTTCTATAAACATCCTTGTGCAGGTTTTTGTGAGAACCTTAGTTTTCAAATTTTGGGGTAAATACTAAAAAGTGCTATTTTTTGTAACAGTAAAAGAATGGTGAGTTTTTTGAAGAAATAACCACTCTGGACTTGGCGACATTGTACAGGACTAAGACACTTGCTTTGTCTGTTGTCAATCCAATTCAATCCCTGAGCAGTCGGCAATATGATCACAGAGCCAGGAGTAAACCTGAGCACCATGGGGTGTGATGAAAGACAGCAAAGAAAGAAAAAGAGAGAGAAATATGTTAAAAGGAAAGAATAAAAGAAAGAAAAATAGTCTGTCTCCCAACTGACTGCCATCTTGTATTCCCTCCAGCAACAGATGTGAGTTCCCTAAACCCTCTATATTAGTTTGGCCATTCTAATAGGTTTATTGTCATATCTCATTGTTGCTTTAATTTACATGGTCCGCTGATAAATTAAGAAAATGTCTTCAAAATGCTTATTTGCTATTGCTCCTCTTCTCTGTTAAGGGATCTGTCAAGACACTTGTCTGCTTTTTCATCAGGCTGTTTGCTTTTATAAATTTAGTTTAATTCATATTTGTTAGTGTGTTTTCAGACTATACCCGATGATGTTCAGGAGTTATTCCTATGTCTGCAGTCCAGAATTACTCCTTGTGGTGCCTAAGAGATCATACGGGATGATGGACTGAACCCGTGTCAGGCACATGCAAGGCGAATACCCAGGTCTCTGTACTATCACTCCAGCCCCTCTTTTCTTGCTTTAAATTTTGAGTTCTTTATATATTTTGGATAATAATCCTTTATAGATATTTCATTTACAAATATTTCCTCCAAGTCTGTAGCATGCCTTCTCGTGTTCTTCACACTGTCTTTCACAACATGAAGTTTCTAAGTTTAAAGAAATCTAAATTATTGATGATTTCTTCCCTCAGGTTAGGATGAAAAGACATTGCAATACTACCAAGTCCACTTAAGTTTTCTCTTACATTGTTCTTACTATTATTACACTTTGCATTTTAGATATAGATTTTCTATCTGTTTTTAAATTAACTTTTGTGAAGGGTTTAAATTCATGTATTTTTTAGATTTTGCATGTGTTTCCAATTTCGTTTGTAGAAATGACTTTCTGTTCCATAATATTTATTACCTTTGCTCCTAGTCAAAAAATCAGTAGGTAATATTGAAGGAGATCTTTGCTTCTCAGCTCTTTGTTCTTTTCTTTTGATCTACTTATGTATCATTTACAATGACACAGTATTGAGATTACTATAGTTTTATAGCATATATGGACGTTGTGGAGTGCCAGCTGTCCAACTTCTATTTAGAAATTGATTCAATGAGTCTGGATCTTTTGTGTCTCCATAGAATTTAAAAATTGATTTTGTTTGGAGTTTCTTTTGATTCTATATAAGAACTTAGATACTTTTGTTATAATATGGTTTTCTACGGTATGTATATATGTATGTGTATATATTTATATAGAAACAATTATACAGTAATATATAAATAGCTATTTAATAGTAAATAATAAATGTATATATAAATATATTATATATATTAATTTGGAAAGAATTTAGATATTTCTGTTATAATATGGTTTTCTATGGTATGTATATATGTATGTGTATATATTTATATATAAATAATTATACAGTAATATATAAATAGTTATTTAATAATAAATAATAAATTTATATGTAAGTATAGTATATATTTGAATATGTAAATATATATTAAAACCTCTCTAATATTTCTGACCCACTGAGTTGAGTAACTCTGGTATAATTGTTTATTTTCCAAGTTTATATTTCATTCTGGCTCTGGTATGGCATATTTCCAAAATTGTATGGCAGAGCATTTTTAATATAACCTAAAGCAGAAATCACTCAGAAGTAAACATATAATCAACAATATTGACACTACTGTGACACATATTAAAAATTTAAATGAGAAAACTATTGTGATTGTTAAATAGCATTTGGGGCCCTTTATACTCAATCAGTCATTCATGTAATCCATAAACACTTCTCAAGAGTTTATCACAAAATATGCATTATGCTGTATGCTTAGAATTCAGAGTAATTGAGATGCTCATTTTCTAAAATACACAAGTACCAGTTTCATCTGAGTATAAGATACCAGTCTTGCATATATTATTCATGTCATCAACACTGTAAGTCAAAAAAATGAGAAATTTTATTAATCATTATATAAGTTAAAAACTGTGGACCATAATACTGATTTGCTAGATGTTGTAAAATTAATGATTCATCATATTAGAACTTAAATCCATTTTTTAAAAACTCCTCTAAAATCATATTAAAACGATAATTTATTGTATGGTAAGGAAATTGTATGGCTGGCCGAGTCTAACATTACTCCAAGGGTTTGCTCACATGTGCAGGGGAGGGGTCTCACTGCTGGACTTGGAGCGGCGATTTGGGATCCTCTGCCCTTTCCTCCATACCATGCCAGCTACCCCAGAAGAGAGACCCACGCCAGACCCACAGCTCTGTCAGTGCGCGGCCACTCTGAGACCATGAGACAGTCTTAGTACTGATTTTAGGTTCAGGTCCTTCCCAGGATCTTTCACATTTATACACTGTATACAGTTCTAGGCAGGTTCTAACTGATACTCATCATATCCCAGTAAGCCTAGCAAGAAGCCAGAGAAACCCACACAACAAGAGGTCAGTTATTCTCAACATCCAGACTCCATAGTTCCTCAGAGCTCCTCCCTAGAGAAAACCTGATCTTTCCCCTTTAAGTTTCATCAGTAAATTCTCAAGATGAGAGCCTTCTACTGAGAGTATACTACCTACATGGCAGAGCCTGGCAAGCTACCAGTGTTTTATTTGATATGCCAAAAACTAGTAACAATTATGGACCTCAATTCAATGACCTGAAGGAATAGTTTGAGGCTCTTCCTGTCCCTGGAGCAAGCAGATGTCCTTGGGCTACACTTGCTTGAGACAGGAGGTCTGGAGATGTTACTAGTGCCCACTTGAGCAAACTGATGAACTGCGGGAAGACAGTGATACAGTGATAAGGTGATGGTAAGGAAAATGTGTCTAAATGTAGAAGTTGGCATTATTCAGAGTTTGAGGACTTCGAGTCAAATAAATCCCAGTTCAATTTTGACTGGCACGGACTGTACAAATTACTTAAATCTAACTAGGCAAGTAGTTCAAGTTGCAATGTTTGGTTTTTCTGGAAGTGGGAACACAGACAATACAGCCCAGACTTCTTAATTAGCAGTATGCCTGGAACACAATGTGTAGAACCCAGTAGGCTTTTAGTAAATCCTTTGGGATAAATGTAATAACGCACATTAAGCTTTTAGCACAGCCTTCCCAGCACATCATCAGTACTTAATAAATGTTAAATTCCCCAAACTCTTTTCACTATTGGAGTTCCAATTTTGAGGGATATTTTCACTCTTTTCTAAATGTATTTTTCTTTATTTTATGCCTTACTCTAGTTGTAATGACATCAATTTTTACCAAGAAGTAGTTAGTAGTCATAGAATAATTTATTCAAACATATTTAAAATTGGTAAAACTGATTTATTGTGTCATACAGGAAGCATTATTTATTAGGTGTTTCATATAACACAATTCCATTAGGAAACTCATCATTAATTAAGAAACAAGTAACATTAGCTTGGCTTTATACTCAGAAATTTGCGTCACATAAGACTCCAAGATGAAGATATCAAGTAGGCAACTAAATAAATGTACATGAAGGATAGGGTCAAAATTAGAAACATAAAGAAGGTAGAGTTGGAGATCTACATGGCAGAGCCTGGCAAGCTACCCGTGTTTTATTTGATATGCCAAAACCCAGTAACAATTATGGACCTCATTCCCATCACCTGAAGGAATGGTTTGAGGCTCTTCTTGTTCCTGGAGCAAGCGGATGCCCCTGGAGTACACTTGCTTGTGACAGGATGTATGGAGATGTTACTGGTGCCTGCTCGAGCAAATTGATGAACAACCGCAAGACAAGTGATACAAGTGAAGTGAAGAGTTGGAGATATGGAGAAAGTTTGAGAAGCAATTCTACAGAAACAGTGACATGTGAAAATATTTTCAGTTTTAAAAACAGGTGACTCATTTTAAAGATATCAACTGTTCATCAGATGATGAAATTCAAATATAAGCTTTGTTATTAAACATAAGATTGAATATATAATCAGTCACATTTGATTCTCTGGTCCTGTGATCAGAAAGAAACTAAGGATTAGGGACTGGAATGACAAGCCAATATTTCTACTTCTCTGTACATAGTGTGTCCATGCTGATTTCAAACTAAATAATCATAACTTTATTGGTGAGTCCGATGATGCTTTTATCACAGCAGGATAAATTCCTCTTGTCAAAATTGGCACCAATTATGCAAATGAAATTTTAAAGGTTCATTAACTAAATGGTAATTGGAGTAACTTGCATTAAAGAGATGATATACAAAATTTCTATTGAGAAAAAATACTTCATTTTTACAATAACCTTTAAAAGGCATCTCAGTGAAAGGTAAATTTAAAAAAATTAGAAATGCTTTATAGATAGCTAAAGGTTTCAGAGTGACATTTAGGTTTATAATGTACTTCAGTATTTGTTCTTTTATGGGATATTTTTTATTATGGAATAGCACTTAACAACTAAGATATAAAGATATTACTTGTAAAGATATTAAGATATTAGGTATATAAGATATTAGTTGTGTACAATAATATTGTATTAATATTATCTGAATCTGTATTATTGTATTGCTAATGAAAGAAATGAGATTATTTAATATGATAGAATGAACCTAGAAATTTAAATTTGACAGAAATTCAGCAGCCTCCTAAGAGATATAAGCTATTGGGTTCCTTATATCCTTCTAAGCTTTGGTGCCAGTGTTTAGACAATTATGGGAAAATTAACAATTCTACCAAGATTTATTGAGTTTTCAAAGTTGTCAAGATAAACCTTGTCATTCTACAATTTTAGTCATTTCAGTCCTACTGAATCTATGTATATATGCATTGTTAATTATGGGTTTTGGGTTGCTAAATGATTTTGTACTCCTAAAAATTAATCTTGAGCATTACTCTGGGACATAGTTTGGTTATTTAGAAACAGCTTAGTACTTTTGGGTTGTGCTTGTGGATTTCGGCACTTTAGTCATGAGCTGTGCTGGGAATAGCATTTATTGCTCTCATAAATTAAGGAAAACTTTCCTAACAACACCATGCAGTACCTTATAAATATGCTTTCCCATTAAGTTAGTAGAAAGAAAACTATTCACATCCTTCCATGAAGCTCATATCAAAGAAGCCACTGCATGTTCTGTTTTGTTTTGTTTTTGGGTCACACCCGGCAATGCTCAGGGGTTACTCCTGGCTCTGCACTCAGGAATTACTCCTGGCGGTGCTCAGGGGACCATATGGGATGCCAGGGATCGAACCCGGGCCGGCATGGGCCGGCTGCGTGCAAGGCAAACGCCTTCCCGCTGGGCTATCGCTCCGGCCCCAACCACTGCATGTTCTGTCAGCTTCAAGGTGTTACTTTACAGGCACTTCAGGTTTTTCTTTGTCACTAAACAACTGTGTACTAGAGGTGTGTGTGTGGGGGAATATCCTATGCCAAAGCACTATGGCACTCTTTAATTGATTTTTTTAACTCTCTACTCATGTTTTCAACTGAGGGACATGGTTGGATTCTACCTAAACTTCTCCACTCACTCGGAATTGTAGGTTGGAAACTTTCTCTAATATAAGAAATTTCAACGTCTAAGTATGTGCTTCTTTTCTGTCATGGGTCATTATTTCTGAACCTAATTCTAGTGACCCAAAACTTATTTCACTATAGTCAACTGTTCTAAATCTCTTTTCTGGCATGTTTTAGGTTTAGGTACAAATACAGATTCAGTAATTCCACTGAACTCGGTTTTATTAAGTTGTCTGAATTAATATTCTCTCTAAAAATGCCATGCTTGCTATTCTACAGTATTGCAGATACTGCAATGTTATATTGGGGGGGAATCATAGATGTCTCTTTCATATCCAACTGAAAAGAGAAAGTTGTCAGTTGTGAGGAGTGGTGGGGGCAGGGAAGTGGGGGGGGAAGCTGGGGAGAGGAGACTGACAGCTAGAGCTTGAATCTGCCTTTGGGGAGCAGGAGCCAGAACTCCACTGAGGGATGAACAGCAAGGTTGCCAAACAGGCATCCACAGCCAAGTTGTGGTTGGACAGTACTATTGGCCACTGTGCCAATTTTGATGACTCTGACAAACACTGGAGCCCTGAAGCAGGAACACAGCAGAGAAAGCAAAATGTGAGAATAATATAGGACTCGGTACCGAAATGCCAAGGGAGGCATGGGTGAGGGAAGGGAGGAAGTCAGCAGCTGAATCAACTAAAGTCAAATAACTGCATCAGGAAAAAAGAATATACATCATTTGGCTCTGAGAGGATTCATATAATTGAATATAACCATATTCGAAATGTCATTGAAATCGAAAGCATATGGGAGTATTAAAAAAATAAAGCAAGAGATGACAAGTTAGGATATTCTGATTTGGGACAGATTTGAAGGAAATTCATGGACAACAGTCAATTATTTGTGATATATGCCAGTAGGAAATACAAATGAAGGTTAACAGAGGGAGGGGGTAATTGGCGTGATATCAAGTGTTTGAAAAATAAGTGGCTGGAAAGGAATGAGAATTCCAAGCCAGATTCTGTCTGCAGAAGTCCATGCAGAATGACAGCCAGTGAAAAGAGCTGAAGTGAATACGTAGCATAATCCCAACTACTGAACAACTGAGATAAGATGGGAGAGGGTCTGATTCCAGGGCCAGTAATATGTGAGATACTTATGATCCAAACTTGGGCTACTACAGTTTTGTCTTGTCTGACCTAATGGGGGAACCTGCCCTTCCTAAATTAGATGTCTTGGGGATGGATCAATAGCACAGCAGGTAGGGCATTGGCTTTGCACACGGCCGACCCGGGTTTGATCCCCGGCATCCCATATGTTCCCCGAGCACCACCAGAAGTAATTCCCTGAGTGCAGAGCCAGGAGAAACCCCTGAACATTTCCAGTGTGACCCAAAAAGCAAGATAGACAGATAGATAGATAGACAGACAGACAGACAGACAGACAGACAGACAGACAGACAGACAGACAGACAGACAGACAGACAGACAGACAGACAGACAGACAGACAGACAGATAGATAGATAGATAGATAGATAGATAGATAGATAGATAGATAGATAGATAGATAGATAGATCAGATGTCTTGTATAGCCAACACAGAAGTGAGTCTGAGTCCAAAGGTCAAGTTAGCGTCCCTGGACCTGCAGCATTTATACTCACATTTGTTTGTCAGGGGAGTAGGGAGGACAAGGGAACTTGGGGCTATACTGGATGATATTCAGGGTTTATACCTGACTCTAGATTCAGATGTCATTTTGGGGGGCTTTTTATGTGCCAGGAATAGAACCTAATTGGCAGTGGCCAAGGCAAGTGTCCTACCCACAGTAGTATCCCTGGAGCCCAGACACACATTTTATTCCTAACGTAGGGCCTTTGTACAGAGTTTCCTGTATTAAGGATCTTTGGGGAGATCCAGTATAACTTATCTCCAGTATAACTAGCACGATTCCTTCTAGTCCTTTCCATTTCACACCCACTACTACCTGGGTCTATACAAAAACTCTTTGTTCAGTGATTCTCAACAGACCGTATTCCGTATGTGTGTTAATTCATCTAAATCTAAATCTCACATGGAGCTATTCCATGAGAAAAAGTAGAATTCTGAGCCACTACATTACTTTCCAGTTGTATTAACTCTTCCACTCTCTGTCATAGTGATTAAATAGAGCCGTAAATGTTATTTTCAGTTTAGTTCATTGTGCTAATTAACCACTTTGACATTTGTTCTGCATGAGTCTGAGCCTGAAAAAATTAACCATTTTCAAACTGAAATGACATTTCAAGCACCATATGAAAGTAAATATGATAAAGGTTTAGTGTAGAGAACATATTTCATTGAATTCTTATACAAAGTTTAATGCACTGAGAAGTTTTCTTTTATGAGTTTCTGCAAAATGAAAAAAAGATTGGAAAATAAATTGATCACTTGATCACTTGAATCCCGTTATTCATAGATTTGCTCAAGCTGGCGCCAGTAACATTTCCATTGGACCCTATCAAGTGCCAATGTAACCCAATGGCATCTGGTTGATTCAGGAATATGAAGAGCCTCAAGCCATTCCTTCAGGGAAAATAAATTAATAAAGTTAATTGTTGCATTCTTAGTAATCAATACATAATGTCAAAATTATATTAATTGTGCAAAAATTAATGATGATTAAAAGGTGCTATGATAGGCTATGAGACTTACTAAAACTCTTCTCTGAAGATTAGAAAATTATTTCTAGTGTTGAATTTAGTATGTGAACCATGGCAAGCCTCTGGTAAGCATTTAGCATTATCAACTGAATTAATCAGGATATCATTTTGTTTTTAAATTGATCTTAGACATAAATATAACACTCGATTATTTAGGCATATTTCATTAAATTCTTTATCATGTCTACTATATAGTAGCCACTTTACTAAACCCTAAGATAAAGTATAAAGTGCTCATTTCAGCAGCATGAAAATTTTTTTCATGATAAAAAAATACATGATTACTCATATCAATGAAGTATCAATGTTTATAGACTGCTACATGTCTCACTAAAAGCATCATTCATTGTTGATGAAAACAATTCTAATGAGATGGTTCTAAAATAACACAAAGATAATAAACTTGCAAGCATCAAATACAATGGAGAGAGCTGATGGTGAGTGTTGTAGAATAATGTATGGGGCCATTGTATAAGGTTGTTAAGTCATAGCAGGAAAACAAATACTCTCCTTGGATAATTTTTATGTGAGTTTTCCCCCATCTGATTACTTTCATTTGTAGTATTTCAGTTGTGTCTCCAAAATATACCTTGTTTGATGCTGAAAAAAAATTGACTTGAAAGTTCCCCCTCCTTTTGCCTACCATTCTCCTTTTTACCTTCTTCCTTTCCTACATTATATCTTTTATACTTTGATAATCATACACAATTTTAAGAAACAGTTACCTGAGAAATGATAAATGTTAATTTTTATCTTAGTGGTAACTGAAGCAAGAAGTATCTTAGGTAAACACTTGACCTAGAAATGCCTTTTTCTATGTGGTACAGCAACTTCAAATTGGGGAAAAGAGAACTAAAAATATAAGCTATTTAAATTCACATAGGATGTCCTCTTAGAAATGCTTAATGATTTGCTTGATTCTAATTGCAGTACAAGAATAAGATGAGTGCCCAGAACTCAAATCAAAAGTAAAAAATCATTTAGATTTTTAAATGCATTATTTTTTTTCTTTGGCATTTTGAAACAAAAATTACCCCTTAGGCAAAAGAAAAACTGATAATAACTTTGCCATTTATATATGTTTACCATGTCATATATATTCTACTTAGCTAAGAAGAATTCTTTCACTAGATTTTTAGGGAGGTGGTGATGATGTTAAAAAGGAAAATGAAGGCCTAACATATATACCGACCAAGAGTTATTACAACTATATCATAATCTAGAAAAATATAGCCACCCCAGCTGAGCCTCACAACGAGCCAGATCACCCTTCCCTACTCCATGGGGCCCGCCATTTTCCACATCTGAACTTCCCTCTCCCACAACTCCACCCAGCTGACCAGACTATCACAGCCTGTTTTGGCCGAGCGGTTTATCAATAAATGCTTTATTTAGAGGTGACTACAACAGTATGCCACCCTCACGGCAAGCCTGGCAAGCTGCTCATGTAGTATTTGATATGCCAAATACCAGTAACATTTATATTAGGTCATTCCCGTGACTAAACTTACAGCTTTACTCAGGGATCAAAAATTAATTTTATTCATTCCAGAAGATGAAGGAAATTCACTCACTTTTCCCTCTTCTCTCTTCCTTTTCTTTCATTTCTTAATCCTACTTTCCCATATCCTTTAAAAATTAAGTGCTGGGGCTGGAGCAATAGTCCAGCGGGTAGGGCGTTGCCTTGCACGTGGCCAGCCCATGCTGGCCCGGTTCTATCCCAGACATCGGATATGGTCCCCAGAGCACCACCAGGAGTAATTCCTGAGTTTCAGGAGAAACCCCTGAGCATCACCGGTGTGACCCATAAAGCAAAAAAAAAAAAAAAAAAAAAAAAACGTGCTTACTATACTTCTTGGATGCTGATATGAAATCAAGAAATAAGGTGGATTTTTGATCTCTTAATAAAAAGCTGCAAAAAGCAACTAAAACATATGAAACTGATAGAACGCGGTGTATGACCTAATAACATATTTAAAAATATTTAGAAAGATGTGACACAGGTACACCCGGCAGAGCAGAAACCAGCTTTCCCGTTGAACCCCCCTGCATTCCATGGACCACGAGAGCAACTTCCGACCCGAGTCCACCATCCCAATGGAGCCTCGGAGGAGCCCAGAGAAATCCACACACCTTGCTGGCAGCGATCTTCACAATCCACACTCTACAGCAGGTAAGATCTCCTCCCAGCAGATTAATCCAGTCTCCAGCCCACAGATTAATCCAGTCTCCAGCCTGGCTTGTCAGAAACCCAGCCTACAAAGACCCACCATGCAGAGACCACCCTTCAGAGGAGAGTATTTCAAGCTCAGGAATGGTTGAGCCTAAGACACAGGTACACCAGGCAGAGCAGAAACCAGCTTTCCCCATTGCGACACTGCCGCTATGCGGGCCCCGCCATTTACCTCCAAATTACCATAAATATTCTACCCACCCCTCTGAGAGAGCCCCACAAAGTAATGAGAATATAGTGCCCGCATGGCAGAGCTTGGCAAGCTGTCCGATGCGCGGTTCGATATGCCAGAACCAGTAACAGATATGTTTATTTTCCTGACCCCAAAAGAGCCCCTTAATATGGCAACAGTAAGAAAGGCAAACAAGGACGTAGGGAACCAAGGTTCACTGGTACCTCATGCAAGATAGGTAGTAAGAGGATCGCGCGGACGCACTAGCGCCGCCCCGGCAGTTTCTAGTTTTAGGATGTTCTAGGGAAGCGCAGGGCCCAAGGGGTCCAAGAAACGTAAGGCAGTTTGCCTTGGTTCCCATTGATGGAGTTTCCGCTCTTCCTTGGGGCAACTTGGGTCCGCGGGAGAAGCAGGGGTCACACACACACCTGTGGGGTAGATTTGCAGCTGATCCCGGGAGCGCAGCACCCAAGGGGTCACGTTGGAAACCAAGGCAGTTTGCCTTGGTTCCTGTTGATGGAGTTTCCGCCTTCCCTGGGGCAACTTGGGCTCCGCGGGAGACACAGGGGTCACACACACACCTGTGGGGTAGGGAAACCAAAAATATGCAGCGGAAACACCATCCCTACTTTTTATGTTCATAGCAGCATTAGTCACAATAGCCAGAATCTGGAAGCAAACCAGAGTGCCCGAAAATCGATGACTGGATAAAAGCTTTGGTACATCTACACAATGGAGTATTATGCAGCTGTTAGGAAAAATGAAGTTATAAAATTTGCCTATAAATGGACGGACATGGAGAAGATTATGTTGAGCAAATTAGCCAGAAGGAGAGAGACAGATACAGAATGACTGCATTTATCTGCTTAACATAATTATATATGTACATATTATGATACCAATATCCAACGCCAAGTGAAACATATATCGGGAGGTCTTGTCAAAGGTGGAAATTATCACAAACGTGTGGGAGTCAGAGGCTAGGTAAGACAGAAAATGGAACAGTGTGCTAACAATTGTCGAGGGTACTAACGCCAACCTAGAACTGAGCATTAAATAGAGGCAAAAAGATACACATGACAACCCTTTAATGTATGTTCTGTAATCCATAGTCTGGAGGGAAAAGGAAAAGAGAAAGAGAGAGAAATGAAAAGAAAAAAGAACCTGCCATGGAGGAGGTCTGGGGAAGGAGGGAGGGAACCGGGGACATTGGTGGTGGGAGATGGGCACTGGTGGCAGGATGGGTGCTGGAACACTGTATGACCAAAACCCAAATATGAACTTTATAATTGTATATCTTTGTAATTGTAAAGATAAAAAAATTAAATAAATAAATAAATAAAGGCAAACAATCCGTGCCTGATAAAATTTCATGGCCATCCTAGGCTGCCAAAACGAAGAAGGACTAAAATGATTGTCTGTACTTTCAATGCACATATGCTGGCATCAGAAGCATATATTGAGGATCTGATGCTGCAAGCACAAAAGATCAAGTCCGACATCATTGGTCTGACTGACACGAGGAGGCGCCAGTTGCATCATGCTGTATTTGACACCAGCGAATAATTGTTCCTTGGAACATGCGAAAAAAAGAAGCATCGGTGGCGTTGGTGTCCTTGTCAACACGAACATGGCCGTAAACATTGATTCATTTGAATGCCTAACAAACCAGATAGAACGATTACACTTGAAGAGATGAGGTCCACTGCCAGCAATTTCTATCTTCATTGTCTCACGCACCAACATCCACATACAAAGAAGAAGAAATTGAGAAATTCTACATGGAATTGGAGGAGTACTATAAAAAAGATCACACCTTCTACAAGATCATAGTCGGTGATTTTAATGCCAAGATAGGACAAAGAAGATCGGCTGAAGAACTCCACATCGGGACCCATGGCCTAGAATGGAACGAACAGGGTGAGAGACTATCTGAGTTAATCATGTCCACCAAGACCATTCATGGGAACTCACAGTTCCAGAAAGCTGAAGCGAAACGTTGGACATGGGAATCTCCTGGAGGACAGTTCCACAATGAAATTGACCACATCATCTTCAATCGACTGTTTTGTCTGGACCGATGTTGCTGTCGCCCCCAAATTCCAAACAGGATTGGACCACCGCCTCCTTCGTGCAAAATTCTACTTCTCCACAACGGGGAGAAAAGGCTGCAAAGTTTAAGAGGAACTCCCAGAACGACCACCAACTGGGAACTCTTTGGCACCATTGTGGCAACATGGGAAGATACCATCATTGACAACATCGTTGAAGAATACAACCGACTGGTTCAGCACCTCCATGATTGTGCGAAGAATGCCGAAAAGAGAGAAAAGACACAATAGAACACCAGTCTTCAGAAACTCTTGAGCTCATTCGCCAACGTGGCAAGGCACGAGCCTCAGGAGACCAAATGCTAACGTCCAAGCTTGCTAAACGGTGAAGAGAAGCAATAAAAAGAAGACCTCAAAGACAGAAGAGAAGAAATACTGGAAGATGCAGCAGAAGCCGGGAAAAGCATTCGCACTGCCCGCCTGTCCTTCGCCAACTATAAGACCAAGATGACTGCCCTCCGACGCCCTGATGGATCTATCACATCTTCCAGAAAGGCAATGGAGAAGATTATCCAGGACTTCTACTCAAATCTCTTTGATAGCCACATCCACCTGCCCACATACCAAATTCCACAGGATGGATATGTCATTCCCAACGTTCTCCCTTATGAAATACGACATGCCATCTCTTCGGTAAAGAAGGTAACAGCACCAGGCCCAGACAAAGTCAGACCCGAACACCTGAAGAATCTGCTGTCAGTACTCATCAATACACTAGCTCGGCTCTTCACACGCTACCTGTCCGAATGCAAGGTACCCTCCCAATGTAAAACCAGCAGGACAGTTCTACTGTTCAAGAAGGGAGACATTCACGACATCGGGCAACTATCGCCCCTTCTGCCTGTTGTCCGTCATCTACAAGCTGTTTACATGAGTCTTCTTGAACAGGATTAGCAGAACACTAGATGAAGGACAACCATGCAAGCAAGCAGGCTTCCAGAAAGGACTCAGCACAATCGACTATATCCACACAGTAACCAAGCTCATCGAGGTTTGTAGGGAGTACTAGATGCTGCTCTGTCTCACGTTCATTGATTTACAGAAAGCCTTTGATTCTTTGGAGACTGAAGCAGTCACCAAAGCCCTAGCCAAACAGGGTGCTCAAACCCAATACATCAAGATCCTTAGTGAGCTGTATTACGGATTCACCACCAGGATCTCACCATTCTACAAAGAAGTGATCATTAATGTGAAAAGAGGGGTTCGACAGGGTGATACCATTTCACCAAAACTCTTCAGCACCATCCTCGAGAACATCATGCGGCAATTAGAATGGGGAGGAATGGGAGTGAAGATAGATGGTCGGCAAGTACACCATCTCCGCTTCACTGATGACATCGTTCTAATAACACCAAACATTAGCCAAGCGGCACAAATGCTGGCTGACTTCGACTGAGAATGTGGAAAGATAGGTCTACAGCTGAATCTAAAGAAAACAATGTTCATGAAGAATGAACTAGTTCCTGAGGCCCCATTCACTCTCAATGGAACAAACCTCTCTGAATGCAGCAGTTATGTGTACCTAGGTCGAGAAATCAACATGATGAACGACGTAAAACCTGAGCTGTGCAGGAGGAAGAGAGTGGCATGGAATGACTTCAAAGGCATCGAAGAAATAGCTAAAAGGACAAAGAACCTCCAGCTCTGGGCACATCTCTTTGACTCCACTGTTCTCCCTGCATTAACATACGCCTCAGAGACCTGGGCCCTATGAAAGCAGGATGAGAATGCTATTCGGGTCTCCCAGAGAGGAATTGAAAGAGCTATGCTTGGAATATCACGCCTCACTCAAGTGAGAGAAGGAATCCGGAGTTCTGACCTCAGTTGCTATTCCTGAATCAGGGACACTGTCTCATTTGCCAAGGCATTGAAAATCAGATGGCTGGACATGTAATGCGATTTGGAGACAACCGCTGGACTAGAACCGTTACTGACTGGATCCCATGGGATGTCAAAAGATCACATGGCCACCCACCTACAAGATGGTCAGACTTCCTTGTAAAGACCCTGAAGGAACAGTTTGAGGCTCTTCATATTTCTGAAGCAACCAGATGCCATTGGGCTACATTGGCACATGATAGGGTCCAATGAAAATGTTACTGGCGCCTGCTAGAGCAAATCAATGAATAACGGATTCAAGTGATCAAGAAGAAAGATGTGAGGGAGATAAATCAAGACTACATGTTGTGGATAAAACCTGGGCTTCTCCAGGGGGAAATAAGGGAAGAAACATGGAAACAATTGAGTGAGATATAAGATATAAATTCTAGGGAAAATATTGGCCTGAAGAGAAAAACCAGGATTACACTTTTTCTTTTTGGGCACACTTGGCAATACTCAGAAGTTACTCCTGGCTTTGTACTCAGGAATTACTCCTATCGATGCTTAGGGGACCATATGGGATGCCGGGATTGAACTGGGCCAGCCACGAGCAAAGTAAGGGCCCTCTTCGCTGAGCTGTCGCTCTGGCCCCAAGATTGCAGCTTTTGATTACTCTTTCGCTGTTAGTACTCATGTTCAATCTTTTCATGTTTCATTTCTTCCTTTATTGGAAATTTTACATATTTTAGGAATGTTTCCATGTCTTTTAAGCTGTCCTGTTTGTTATCATATATTTGTTGATAATACTTGGCCAGGGTCCTTCTTGTTTGGAAGAGTATCTTCTGTAATTTTTTAGGACTTTATGTACTTTATTTCTTTGTGAAACAGGTTAAATATTTTTACAGTTTGATTGATCTTTATATAATTAGCCTTGGATTTGTTCATCTTTTGCATTGTCTTCTTGGGCTCTCTTTCACAATTCCTAATCTCACTTGTCACTTGTCATCCCATTGCTCATTGATTTGCTCAAGCAGGAGCCAGTAACATCCCCATTTGTTGGGAATGAGGTCCATTATTGTTACTGTTTTTGGCATATTGAATACACTATGGGTAGCTTGCCAGGCTCTGTCGTGGCTCTGGGTTCATCCCAGGGGATCCAGTCTTTTTTCTGGCAGACCACCAACCATCCAGGGTCCACAGGGCAGAGCCCTGGGTATAGACAAGCCTGTGTCCTGTGTGCTACCTGCTGACGCAGCTGGGCAGCACAGCCATACCTGCAGTACCTTGAGGGGCAGGAATTTGAAGGATCAAATTCCTAATTTAGGTATTTTTATTTGCTTCTACCTCTGTTGGGGAGCTTCTGGGTCCCCAAAAAATACCAGGAGGCAAATACCAGGAGGCGAGTTCCCTTCTACCTCCGAAGCCAGTGGGAAATGGATTAAAACTCAGGAATCCAGCGCAGTTTTAACAGGCTTTACTATCACAGGTTCTGATATACAATCCAAGAACAGGAAAAGGAACTATTGTACTAATGTTGGGTCAAATAATAGGCTTTCTTCATAAAAGACACAAAATGTACATTTAATAAAAATAAAGAGCTCAATGCAATAGGAAGATACAAGTGCATCCAAAATAAATGCACCAAAATATTTAAAGCAAATATTAACAAACATAAAGGAATCCATTAATAGCAATGAAATAAGAATAGAGAATTTAATAACCATTATTCAGGAATATGTCGCCCAGGCATAAAACCAGTTGAGAAAAACTCCGGATTTTGGATTTACGGCTGGGTTCTGGCCACATGTAGGACAAGGTGGCTGCCACCATGTATTGAAGCCCAAAAGAGAATGGAGAGTCAGAAGCCAAGGGAAGCCAAATTGGCAAAAAGGCCTTCTCCCTTTTCCTAGCTTATTTATAGATAGAAATCCGCGAATATTTCCCAGCCTGGCCCATCCTAGGCCGAACCATCTAGAGCTGAAGGCAGATAAACAACTTTATTGAAACACAGCACTTCAGGTGGGCCTTTTGGCTTTACAAATGCCAGAGCTGATTCAAAACCTCCATAGCTGGGCTGGGAGGGGCTGTAAGCTAAGTGTAGCTGGAGCCTTAAGCAGGGTATATCCCAACATACCTCCAAAGTTTTAGATTTTGTTTTCCTTCTTTTTTTTCAATAGTTTAGGTATCTCTTGGATTCACATTTGTGGGTTTATCTTGTTCTTAAAATTATATATATATATATATATATAGTCACTATCACTATCTTCCCATTAATCATCTATTTGCTATAGAGGGCACAAGTAATATCTCCATATGTCCTGTCTCATGCTAGTAGAACCCAAAGGCATCCGCTTGCTCCAGGAACATAAAGAGCCTCAAACAATTATATTAGGTGAAGGGAATGACCTAATACAAATGTTACTGGTATTTGGCATATCAAATACTACACAAGCAGCTTGCCAAGCTTGCCCTGCGGGTGGCATACTATTGTAGTCACCTCTAAATAAAGCATTTATTGATGAACTGCGTGGCCGCTAGCGGCGCGAGCAGGGCTGTGGACAGTCTGGTCTGCTGGGTGAAGTTGTGACGAGAGGGAAGTCCGGATGTAGAAAATGGCGGGCCCCATGGAGTAGGGGAGGGTGTCTGGCTTGTTGTGAGGTTCTGCTGGGGTGGCAGGCCAGGGCTAGAACCCGCCATGCCTCCCAGGCTCCTCACGAGCAGCTGGGCACAGGGAGAGCAAGTAGCAGCTCTGCCCCATGTCTGAGAGTCTCTGGTTCAGCATACCTGGGCCAGATTGAAAAAAAAAAAACTGCTGCAGGGTGGCTGTCGATGATCCGGGCTGATATATATATATATATATATATATATATATATATATATATATATATATATATATATATATATATATATATATATTGTAATGAAGGATTTTTTCTTTTTTGGGTCACACCCTGCAATGCTCAGGAGTTACTCCTGGCTCTGTACTCAGGAATTACACTTGGCGATGATCAGGGGACCATATGGGATGCTGGAGATCAAATGGCTGCATGCAAGGCAAACGCCCTACCCACCTGCTATCACTTTGGTCCCTGTAATAAGTTTCCATCCTCATATATTTTTTCTTTTTAGGTCACACCCGGCAATGCTCAGGGGTACATCCTGGCTCTGCACTCAGGAATTGTTTCTGGCGGTGATTGGGGAATCATATGGGATGCCAGGGATCAAACCCTGGTCCCGCATGCAAGGTTAACCTCACACTGTACTTTTTTACTTAATTTGTTGCATCTCTTGGGTTCTTGTAGGTCATACCTTCATTTTCCTTTGTCTCTAGATATTTTTCATGCATTTTTTATTTCCTTATTGAGCTAAAAGTTGTTCAATAGTTTTTTTATTCTTTGCTAATTTGTGGTTTCCCTTTTCTTCTTATAGTTGAGTTCTAGTTTCATATTATTATGATTTGAAGAGAGGCTTGAAATGATTTCAAGGTTCATTGTTTACGGAGATTTGTTTTGTGTTCTAACATCTTAACTCTCCTTTAGAGTATTTTCTCAGAATTCTCTAAACAAATGTATATTGTATAATTTCATAGTATAATGTTCTGTAAATATTTGTTAAACACACCACACCTAATTAGCTAAAGCTATTGTCTCAACTGATTTTATGCCTGGATGACATATTCCTGAATAAGGGTTATTAAATTCTCTATTCTTATTTCATTGCTATCAATGGATCCCTTTATGTTTGTTAATATTTGCTTTAAATATTTTGGTGCATTTATTTTGGATGCACTTGTATCTTCCTATTGCGTTGAGCTCTTTATTTTTATTATATGTACTTTTTGTGTCTTTTATAAAGAAAGCCTATTATTTGATCCAACATTAGTATAATAGTTCCTTTTTAAGATCTTTCTATTTACTTGAAGCAACAGTTTTATCTCTTTTTAAGTTGTTTTTTATTTTCCCTTTAGAGTATAAGCGGCTCTATCTAAGAATATAGGATTTTTTAAAGAATTTTGAGCATGGCAAGCCTGGCAAACTACCCATGTTGTATTTGATATGCCCCCAAACAGGACCAATTACAGATCTTATTCCCAAGACCTGAATGGATGGTTTTAGTCTCTTCATATTCTTGGAGGGAGCAGATGCCTTTGGGCTAACTAGCACACAACAGGGGCATATAGAGGTGTTACTGGCACCTACTCGAGCAAATCGATGAACAATGGGAAGACAAGTGATACAAGTGATCTAAGAACATTGGTTTTCTAAAGAATTGTGATGAATTCAGTTCACGTATCTTATGGATCAGTATGGAGACATGAGGATCTGCTACTATTATTTTGTCTTTTTTGTAGTTATATGCAAATAGATTGTTTTTATTTATTTTTTTTTAATTTTTTTTATTTTTAAAATTACAAACATATACAATTAAAAAGTTCATATTTGGGTTTTGGTCAAACAGTGTTGCAGCACCCATCCCGCCACCAGTGCCCATCTCCCACCACCAACGTCCCCGGTTCCCTCCCCCTCCCCCCAGCCCTGCTCCATGGCAGGTTCTTTATTTCTTTCCATTTCTCTCTCTTTCTCTTTTCCTTCCCCTCCAGACTATGGATTACAGAACATACATTAAAGGGTTGTCATGTGTATCTTTTTGCCTCTATTTAATGCTCAGTTCTAGGTTGGCATTAGTACCCTCAACAATTGTTAGCACACTGTTCCATTTTTCTGTCTTACCTAGCCTCTGAATCCCACACGTTTGTGATAATTTCCACCTTTGACAGGACCTCCTGATATATGTTTCACTTGACCTTGGATATTGGTATCATAATATGTACCTATATATTTATGTTATGCAGATAAATGCAGTCATTCTGTATCTGTCTCTCTCCTTCTGGCTAATTTCGCTCAACATAATCTTCTCCATGTCCATCCATTTGTAGGCAAATTTTATAACTTCATTTTTCCTAACAGCTGCATAGTATTCCATTGTGTAGATGTACCAAAGCTTTTTTATCCAGTCATCGATTTTCGGGCACTCTGGTTGCTTCCAGATTCTGGCTATTGTGAATAATGCTGCTATGAACATAAAAGTAGGGATGGTGTTTCCGCTGCGTATTTTTGGCTTCCCAGAGTAGATTCCCAGGAGTGGTATCGCTGGGTCAAATGGGAGTTCAATTTCTAGTCTTTGGAGGAAAGTCCATATTGTTTTCCAGAAAGGCTGTACCAGCCGGGATTCCCACCAACAATGGATGAGTGTCCCCTTTTCCCCACACCCACGCCAGCACTTGTTCTTGTTCTTTTGAATATTTTGTCTTATTTATGGCTCTGCCTATTCATTTATTTTCTTCATTTTGGGGTTATTTTTCTCCTTTGCATTTTAGATTAAAATATTAATTTTCAAAAAACCTCATAAGGAAAGTCTAGTGTCAGTGTCCTCATTCAAGTTTTGTTTTCAAATTTTGTTAGGGAAGGTCTTTATCCCTCATATCTCAAAGAGAATCAAGCTAGATATAATCTTTTGACTGTCAGTTTTTATCTTCGAGTATTTATTTATTTGGCTTTCGGGTCACACCTGGTAGCAAAGTTTAGGGGTTATTCCTGGCTCTGCCCTGAGGAATTTCTCCTGGAAGACTGTGGGGGACAATAAGGGTGCTAGAGATCAAACATGGGTCCACTCTGTCCAACGCAAATGCCCTACCTGATGTCCTATCACTCCTCCCTAGCTTTGAGTATTTTCTAAAGGACATTCCACTTACTCTGGTACACAAAGATTCATTATTATGTTTGCCTCTAGTAACTTCATGAAGCAGAACCAGTCCTGAGGAATGTGAGTAGAGGAGTATAGTTCAGGAGTACTTGCATGTAACCCACTTAGATGGAATCCCAGTCTTTAAAATACCACCTCTTACCTGTAGCATCCATCTGTACCAAGGGTATGTGCATTCACTTGATGTCTGTTCTATTTTTCCAAGGACTAGCAAATTGGTCTGGTAGCCTTTCAACTCTGTCCCCTGCCTGAGTACAGGCAGTTCATTTTTCTCCAACAATCTTCTGTCCATAAACCCTCAGTATCTGGGAATTTCCTCTAATGAAGACTGAGTTGGTTTCTGAGCTACAGGGTTGCTTCACTTTCACCCTGAGCTTAGGACTCTCCTCTCATCATATCTTTCTACTTAATAGTAGTTTGGGGAGTAAATTAAGGAAATCTTCTCTATCACCATATTGGTGATATCTCTAAAGTCAATTTAATTTTATCAAATGCTATTTCTCTTCCAGGGTGAGGACCCTTGGAAATTCAGAAGCCAGTTGCTAACAATTTTATTACTCTCCTCATATACTATAGCTCTAATGAAATAATCCACTGTGCAAGTAGAGTCCCAGGGAAGATCCTTCAGGAGAATTCCAAAGCTATGGCAATGAGGCTAACAATCTTCAACTTAAAAATTTTGCTTTACAGCTCATATCAATTTATATTAAGGAAATGGGCCGGGAGATAGCAAAGCAGGTAGGGCATTTGTCTTGCATGCAGCCGACCCAGGTTCGATCCCCAGCATTCCATAAGGTCCCCCGAGCACTGCCAGGAATAATTCCTGAGCAAAGAGCCAGAGTAACCCCTGAACATTGCCAGGTGTGACCCAAAAAGAAAAAAAATATATTAAGGGGAAACTCATTATTTCTTACTCTACTCAAAAAAGAAATACCAAATAAAATACCAATTATAATATTAAATGTATATAAATTTGTTTGATTCGGTAGATAGTTCAAAGGATGTTACACATCTTTTGTATATGGGAACCCTGGGTTCAATCTCTGGCACCACATGGTACCCCTGGTAATAAGGGGGTGACCAACACAATATCATCAGGTATTTGTGTGTATGAATGTGTTTGTCTGTCTTGTGTGTGTGTGTGTGTGCGTGTGTGTTTTGGGGGAGAAGAGCGATAAGAGGGGAGCTAAAATTACAATGCATACAAGTGAAATATTCATTTTGATGATAACCCATGTTTGGCAAAAATGAAGTAGCCCTTTAAATGAGTCACTGACATTGAATATTGTCAGAGAACACTGCTGCTGAGCTGGGGTGCAGCTGCATTTTCCAACAACATTAGGGAGCAGGAATGAATCCCCCTCTTCCCCCAAAAAAGAACCAGCAGCCAGCACATGGATGAAGTTTCCACAGAGCTTTACTCGCACAAGTTCTGGTAGTACAATCAAACTTCCAATTCCTAGCCGGACCCAGACCAAGTGCTTTTGTTAGAATCCTAGGCCAACATGGCTGCTACACCATTCACCAAGTGCTCAGGCTGGAGAGCAGACCTACAAGGCAGGCAGGTAGCACGCCCTACCCACTGTGCTATCTCCCGGCCCATCCCCTTAATATAAATTGATATGAGCTGTAAAGCAAAATTTTTAAGTTGAAGATTGTTAGCCTCATTGTCATAGCTTTGGAATTCTCCTGAAAGATCTTCCCTGGGACTCTACTTGCGTAGTGGATTATTTCATTAGAGCTATAGTATATATAGCTCTAATGAAAAGAGCAGGCAGACAGAGAGAGATGAGCAGGCAAAGAGAAAGAGAGAGAGAGAGAGAGAGAGAGAGAGAGGAGAGCAAGGCAGAAAGAGAGATGAGCAGGCAGAGAGAGAGAGCAAGTAGAAGATAGCACTTCTTATACCCCTACCGCCCCAGCCCTGCCCACAAGAACGGGTCCTAGTCAGGCCCAAAGTCAGTCACTTCCAGATGCATGAACTGGCCCTGGACTTTCAAATGCTAATCTGCCAGAGCCAATATCTGCCTCACAAGCTCCCCTATAGGCACTTGGAGAGATGGAGGACAGGAACCTGAGATGAAATGTGCCTTAGGATTAGTACATGGGGAAGAGAATCCCACCCGCACGGCAGAGCCTGGCAAGCCTCCTGTGTCGTATTTGATATGCCAGATACCAGTAACTATTATAGACCTCATTCCCATGACCTGATGGAATGGTTTGAGGCTCTTTATGTTCCTGGAGCAAGCAGATGCCCTTGGGCTCTACTAGCATGAGACAGGACATATGGAGATGTTACTGGTGCCCGCTCGAGCAAATCGATGATGAATGGGAAGACAGTGATACATGGGGAAAGGCCCATGGTGTATATCTGCACCATGAATATTCTACAGCCAGATATGCATTCCTCCAAACTTCCACAAGATTCTTTCTTTCAGGGTAGTTATGGGTAGTAGCCTTTAGAATTACTGACAGCCACACTCGCTTGCCAGAAGGCAGACAGCATACCTCTCTAAACTAGTAGGGCTATTTTACTTAAAGGAGGATCTAAACGCAGGCAGGTAAATCCTCGAAAGATTGTCCAGACCCATGGAGGGGATCTGTGGGAGTATGAGAGGAAATACTTTGATCAGCTAACATAGAATTCATGGTAAGAATACTCTGCCCCATAGAGTCACAGATCCAAACTGTCTTCCTGACCTCCACAATGTGGCCTTCAGGAGAGAGCTCCAGGAGAGATGCAGAGACTCTGGGCAGCTGTGACCAGGAGCCCACCAGTGTATGTCCTTCAATAGAATACCATGTCACCATACTACCTGAACTATCTATAAATCATGTGTTAATACTTTAGAATGCTATAATTTAGTATATACTTAATATATGAGATCTATTTACTACATTTCTATTAAATATTTATAAAATAAGAGCTAAGACTAATGTTCTCTTTGGTGAATTATCTGGCACTATTACCTTTAAAACCCAAATTGATGGTATCAGATTCTGAAATGATATCCAACAGTTAAGGTCCAAAGTGAAAATTTTTGAGTAAATAATTATTAAGTCTAGTGCTCATACTCTAAACCCATGTGAAAATAAAAAATAAAACTATCAAGCATTTACATATCAAACTGAATGATCAGGATGGAATATATGCTAATTTTATTTTTTCCTGATATGTGAGTTAGGTTATTGAATCACACAATTTGACATGAAACTCAACTCAAGGGAAAAATAATTTACATGTGTAAGGCTTAACGTCAGTATGTGAGACAAACTCTGTGTCTTAATTGTGTCTTTTGCCTAGGAAACCTGAATTTTATCTAACTAGAATTACAATTTAGTTTTATCAATAAAATGACTAGCACGTGTTCAGAATCAAACTTTCCACCATTATTATTCTTTACATCTATTCTACATATTCTATCTTAGTTGTATCTAGGAAGCATAGTAATGCTGTACCATGTTTAAAGCTAAAGAGTATGCTATAAAGCAATCGAACTATGTGTTTTATATATTAATACTGAGTTTTAGGAAGCAGAAGTGGAACATAAGGAAGTACATACTTTGAGAATGATACACAAGATTTGATTTCAAAAACTTTATAGTGACACTGAAAATTGAACAGAATAAAACGTATGGAATCTGAAATGCTAATTTATTTTTATACAGAATAAAATAAGGAATTTCTCATTACTGCTAATGTAAAAAGAGAGAGAACAATTTGGGGATTATATGTAGAGATCATGCTTATAAAATATTTCACAATAAGTTTTAAACTATAAATAAAAATAACCTAGATTTTTAAACCATAGTAGTTAGATATGAATCTTAAAGCAAAACAAATTCATGTTTTATGAACTTTTCAATTTTAGATATGCATAAAATTTATAATATATGGAAACTAGGAAGCCATAAAATTTCTGTGAAAGAAATTTCTATGAATCCATTAATAAAAAAAATAATTGACTACTGTTCTGACCAAGTGCAAAGAGATGAATTAATGAGTTTTCTAACCGTGATTATGACTATGATCCTTATCTATACAACAAGGTTATAATAGGAAAAGTAAAAACTGAAATGAAAGAATAACAGAATCCTACAACACTGAAGAAACCTATATTGCTGTGGGAATGCAAAATATTGAGGTCATTTGGAAGACTGTATGACAATTTCTAACGGAAACCAAAACATGCTCTCATCACATGATTCACACTCCTTGGGATTCACTTGAAAGGATTTGAAAACTCATCCACAAAACACCCTGCACACAGATATTTATAGCAACTTTATTCATAATTGCCAGAAGATGAAAGAAGCCAAGATATCCTTCAGTAGGTAAATACTAAAGTATCTTTTTCTATATATTCATGTATATGTGTTCATATAGTTATATATCAATATATAGATTTCTCTATATATAAACAGTTATATATACATATATATATAAACAGCAAAGAAATAAATAGATATATATATAAACAGCAAAGAAATATTCAATCAATAGCCTGAGGCAACACCAAATATGCCCTTACATCTTCTCCTGAAAGTAGAAAAGAAAAGGGAAAGTACTTTATTCAACCTACATGGGAAAATATATGCATACTTCTTAGAGAAGAATACATAATTACGGAACATTCTGAAAAAGATAGAATAGAGAAGACTGTAAAAACTTTAGTGACTGCCAGGAATTAGTGGAACTGACAAAATTAACCAGAGCACAAAAGAATATTTTTAAGTTTTGGGAGCCACACCTAGTGGTGTTGAGGACTTAATCTTGATGATAAGCTTAGGGATCACTTCTGTTGATGTCCAAGAACAGGAGATGTGCTGGGGAATGAACATGTCAGCCATGTGTAAGGCAAATGCTTTTTTTCTGCTCTACTAGCTGACCTAACAAAATTTTAAGGCAGTGAAAACATTCATGACATTATAATGATAATAGTTCATTATATAGTTGTAAAAATGTATAGGATATACAACACCAAGAGTAAATCCCAAGGGAACTATGAATGAATATAATATATATAATAAAATATATAAATATATATAGATAATAAAAAGGAATATACATGTGTGGAAGCATGGAGGTATATAGGAAATCTCTACTGTCCTCCGAGTTTTACAGTGGACATAAAATTGTGAAAAAATAGTTTTTAAAATGTAGGAAAACAATCATGCAGAAAATAGTTATTGGTAAAGAGACAGTTCTGTAGAGTTGTAGATCATGTTGTCAAGAAGAGACACAGGAATAGCAAAAGGAACACATCTAGATGTATTTTTTCCTGGTTCTTTGATTTGGGGCCAGTCCAGCTATGCTCAGAGTTCATTTCTGGCTCTACACTTAAGGATCACAATTGACTGGTGCCAGGGACCACATGGAGTTCTGGGGACCTGCAATATTATGTCTCTGATCCTCTATGTTTTTCTGACAAGGGAGATGTTATGGAGCCATACTGATATTAATATCTTATCTTCAAATGAACCTTTACATTTAAAGAACTCAAATGAATCAAAGAACTAGTTTATGTAAAATCTTAAGAATCATACAACTGACAGAAATCAATTTTATGGAACATTCTGAAGACCCTCTCATTCATATTTTATCATTTATAGTTTTCAACAAGGGGAAAAGTCATATTCATATAGAAGAGTAGCAAGTCTTTCTGTATGCCAGACACTACACCAGTGCCTGTAAATTTAGATTTTATTTATTGAGGGGGTGATTGGGGCCAACCCCAGCAGTATATAAGGGCTACCCCTGAACACCTGTACTCAGGTTCACTCCTGGCAGTTTTAAAGGGCTCATAAGTGGTGCTATCTCTGTGTCTCTTTTCCTATTTCTGTCTGGCCAAACTATCTTAGTTGGTACAGTTCACTTTAGAGGAAAATTCTTTATTTCCCTGCTCCAGACACTATAGAGGCTGTTTATTTCATTTTTCTCTTCTGTTCTAGGTTTATTTCTTGTTTTGCTTGGGGATATACCTGGCAAATCTTACTTCTGGCTCTATGCTCAGAGATCTTTCCAAGCAGCTTTCGGGGAACCATATTTGTTGCTGAGGATTGAACCATTTGTATCATATGGACAAACCCCCCAATGATCACTCTCTCCCCTTCCCTTTTCCTCCCTCCCTCTCTTTCTTGCTTTCTCTGTCTCTCTGTCTGTTTGTCTCTCTCTCTTTCTCTCCCTCTCTCTCTTCCTCCCCTCTCCCTCTTTTCTTTTCAAAGGTTCTACTCCAGACAGCAGTCTTCATTTTCTGAGAGCATACCTGGCATTGCTCAGAGTTCTATGCAGAAGTTTGAAAGGTTGGAAGCAGAGCCTCATATGTGGTAGATAGGTGCTCTACCAATATACTCATATGCCTGAGGACCCTAGATCCTCTATCAGTAGACATCATCAAAGATTAAGGAAAAATTACCTAAACTTATTAGAACAGAGGGCAGACTAAAGTATTTTCTTCCGGTTGTGCTCTATCTGCTTGAGTATGTTTCTGATGTTAGCATTATAAATATAAACTTGAACCTAAAGAACACCTTTAAACATCACTTGGCAAGATGTAATTCAGTGATGACATCTCAGAGGATAATCCATGAGTCTCATTGTTTGGGAAAAAAAATCTGTGTTCTTTGATAAGCTTAATATAAGTCTATTGCCCAAAATTTATCAGTTGAGGTTCAGGGGCATGGTTTTCCTGTTAAATGCGGATGATTTTAAGTTTGACTCAAAAGAGGAAATTCTGTTTCTCTCAGTCTACCATTCCCTGGTAGGGCAGCCTCAAGGGGTGACGGTGCCAACCAAACAATATCTGTTGTTTTGTGAAAATCACTGGGGAGAAAAGCAGAGGAAACAGAGAGTTCCCGCAGTCCAAGCCAACCCCTGTCGCGTTTACAAGTTACTAGAATAAAAAAAACAGCCCGAAGGAGTCTCTACAGGCTATAAGGCTCAAGTAAACTCTTTATAGGTTCAAAATTCAGCTTTTTCTGAATCAACTAAGCTCTAAGATATAAGGATTGCTTGAAAATAATGAACAATGGTTCTCCTGCATCCATCAAATCTTACACCAACCTCCTTTTGTTAACTTAAAAATTAAATGTCTTCATTTAGAAATAATACACAAAAATAATAAAGCAAAATGTTTTCTTGCATATAACTTACCTACTTAAAGCAAAACCCAATCTCGGACTCAGTGCCAGTCACAGAGAAATTTGTTGTTTACTGAGATCTACATACATCCTCTTGGTGCAAAATAAGCTCTCAAAATAATTTTTCTTTACACTTTACATTGTTCCATATCAGTGAATATTTTTTGTGACAAACTATGTCTCACAGCCACATAAAAGCAGAATTTTTATTAAGTACCTATGTATTCTCAACAAATCTGTATATTCTATATTTCAGAAAAAAGCTACCATTCACCTAGGATTAATCCCTTGAAATCTTAAATTTAAAATTAAATCTGCCTCTTCAGTATTCCTCAGAAATGGTCTTTGCTTTGATGCTGCCCTTTTTATTAGTCTAGACATTGATAATTAATCATTTGCATCACTGAGAAACTTCTAGTATCTAACTCCTTTACCCTTCAATGCATTCATGATAGTAAGGGAATGAAGTTTAGTTATATCATCCATCCCCCTTCTTAAATTTCAGTACCTCCTGAATTTTGTAGACACTATTATGTACTCAAGGAATGCATTTCCCCATTTACCTTTCTACATTTTGTATAAATTCTTCCTCTTCATTGCTCATTCTAATTGAGAGTTCCATTTACAAGTCTGGATAAAATATATAGCCTTATTTGCTTTCTATAAAAATTAAAATCTGAGCCCTAAATTATTCTTCACCCACACAGTATCAGTACATAAATTCTGAAGCACTGGTGATAGTTACGATTTCTTATGCTCTCTGCATGAGTTGGCAATTTTATCATGTTCATTTCCTATCAAGTCCTATTCAGTCCCGTTAAACTTAAAAAGGAATCCTCCCTGTACTCTAAGGTTATGGATACATTCATACTAGGGCATTTGCCTCCTTCCACCACTGTTCTCAGAGTCCCTTCTCAATCATCACCTCATTCAGCACTTCTGACCTTGGTAAACTGGGTTTTCTAAACCAGTTCTTAGGTTCTGCTGTCTTTGACCATTCGCTATTCTCATACTATGGACAGTGTGTAGTTAGAACAGTATAAGCAGGAATCCCTATCCTAAACGCTATTTTAAATCATGGCACTTTAAATTAAATGCATACAGTCATACAATCACACACACACACACACACACACACACACACACACACACACACACACAATGTACCCAAACAGTATATATATCACCAACGGGCAGCTCAAACTTCCAGTTTTTCCAGAAACTATTTAATACATTATAGCCATCCAAATTTGCTCTGAGTAGTAGGAACATATAGGAATTACTCAAATTATCAAGTTAAAGAACAAGATAGTTCAGGTTAGGGCATGTGCCCTGCGTGTACCTGACCCCGATTGATTTTCTAGCAGCATGTGGCCTCCCACACGTCTTTTTGGGATAGTTCTAGGGTCCTTGAGTTCAAAATATCACCAGATCCTTGAGTCCCAGGACCTAACCAGCAGTCTGGTTGCTTGAGTACTGATGGACTGTTCCCCCCAAGCCCCCTTTGAGGGATGCTTAGGAGATGCCCCCAGCCCTCCCATCCAACTGAAGGCAAGCTTCATAGGAAAATAGACACCTGGGTTTTCTTTCTGCTTTCTTCTAATTTTATTTTAGTGTCACTTTAAGCAAATTAATCTAAAAATTGTTATATGCAAAAGTAGAAAGGATGACATTGACAGTTTCTGTCCAATAGCAGTCCCAGGCTGTGACCTGTAGTTAGACATTAAACCCTTTAACCTTGTGCTACCTTCACAACTGTGTTCTCAATACAAGTGTCCTATACCCTCCCCTCAAAGCTCTTAAATACCATTTAAAAATTAAAGCTTTCTGCTGGTGATGCTCAAGATAATTTACATTGAAATACAATTTAGATTTAATGGGAGAATTGGGGCATGTAAATACAGCAATCAGAGCAAAAGATCGGGTGTTGACTCTGTTTTATTGATGAGAACAGGGAACTGGGAATCAGGATTACATAGTTCTATTCCCATCTCTGTTACTTTATGCTGGTACCAGGAGAAAACACATTTAACCTGACTTAATTTACCCATCTGGATCGAAAAACTGCTTTTCTGATACGGATCTTAACCAGATTTTTGAGAACTATCTGAAGTCTCTTTGAATATAGGGGAAAGTACAGTTAAAAATAAAATAAATATAATGTCATTCAGAAGGCTGATTTGAATTAGAATGCTCAGCTTCAAAGGCTGAGATAAATGATGCAAAGCCACCTCTGTGGGTTGCCAGATGGAGCCCCATGTCCTAATGGCTCATGAATTTGCAGTAGGAGTGTTCATCTTCATAGGTGAAAGCTAAGAAGCAGATGCGATTTTATGAGAAAGACAAAGTGGACCAAGAAAAGTCCCTTCTTCCCATTAAGTCCTACATACAACCAGTTTCCAAGATAATCAGGTGAAGAGAATAGTTACATGCTGGGGAAATTTAGGAAGATGAATTATCAGTAAACTGTAGGGAAAGCCAGGGATAGAGTAATCATACTTTATTAGTATAATGGGAGAGAGATGATTTGCCTCTAGTCCTCTGGGTTTGCCTTCTGGCAATGCTGGAAGCAATGATTTGAACAGGGGAGATTAGTAGGAGGGGAAGAAGTATGGACATTCTAGACCTAATGGGTTCAGGAAGGGAGTTGGGGAAGAGGTATCAAGTGAGAGGCCTAACTCTGAATGCCATGACAGGTTCGCTCTGCTTATAAACAGGCTTCTCTGATTGCAGTTTTGTTCTGGTAATAATCCTAATTCTAGTAAAGAGCCATTTAATTTCTTTAGCAATTAACAGAGTGGTAAATATTCTACTGAGCCTAAGGAAGTTGATTGAAATACTAAATATACCAAGGTGACATTGGTTCTTGGGAGAAACTGTTCTGGCATCTTGAGGTTTATCATTTATAGCAAGAGATAATCCTTCCTAATAACATACCGCCTGTGTTAATTGTCACGGTTCAATTCTTTACCCCAGGTCTTTTGGGAAATGTTTTCTCAAAATGAAGAATAAAGGGACCAGGTTTCTGCATGTCTGAATTGGCGTTCATTTTGCGTCTTTCCTCCAGGGCTGACTTATCCCAATCTGCACACATGAGAGCTCTGTTCCACTATTATCACCCCTGGTGTCTGTTCAATGAGAGCTTCTCTTGACTTGAAGGAGGCAGAATCAATGAAAGCATTGCCAGAAGTGACCCACAAGCAGAGCCCGGAGTAAGCCCCAAGCACTGCAGGGTATGGTCGCCAAGCCCCTCCTCACAAAATAACCAAACAGAACCAGTTCAAAGGTGCATTAGGGAGACTGAGACGCTTCCAAATGTAACGCTCTGTTCACTCACCGTGCAGCCAGGCAGTCTTCTCCACCGCTTCAAACTCCCCAAAGCCCCTGAAGACCTGCCAGAGCGGACTAATTCTCAAACCGTTTCACCAAACCCTGCTCTTTCCTGAATGGGAAAGCTCCTGCCTTAACCTTGTTTTCGGCTCAGATTTCATCAGCTGCTTTATTCCCTACAGCCTTTAACAGTTTTCAACGAAAGGCCAGACCTCCTTGCTTTCCTTCTGCAGAGTTCTGTCCTCGCTTGTTTGATTTGGGGTTCAGCTCTGGGAATACTGAACACCAAAGGATTGGAAAGGGGGTTTTAGGGACTATCTGGCACCTATTCTCCATCTGGTGTTGGATTACCCCCAAAGTACCTGCCAGTTTCTGCTCCCACACCTCCACTCTCAAGCAGAGACCTTCCTACACAGCATTTCTCACTGAGAGCAATTACAGAGCCAGTGTTGTCAGTTATATCTCAAATAAACTGCAAAAAGAAAGAGAACAGGGAGAGGGGGAGGAGAAAGAGAAAGTAAAATAGGAAGGAAAATTCCTGTAAGAGGAACTAAAAATAATTTTGACCTAGCCAAAAATTTAAAAAAGAAAAAAGAAGAGAGATATGGGTTAAGTAGAAAGACATCTGACTCTCTAATACTTTTTAGCCTCTGTATCGTTAAACTTTCCAAAATGAACAAACACAAATGGTGGTTAATAATGCCTTACTCTTATGGCCTTATATCGGTGTCATAGGAAGCTAATGAAAAAATATATAGAAGATGCCCACCTGGGTCTCTGTAAGGCTCAGGGATGCTGCTGATGTCAGCAGACCTTATGGGCTCAAAGTGCAGGCTTTACAGACCTTGGCAGAGCTCCCAGTGCATGAGAGGGAGAAAAATGCAGCTTACAGCTCTCCAGTTCCATGGATAGCAGAGCACCTCTCTGGCACCATAGCAGTCAGTAAGGAAGCAACATTTCCATGGCAAAAAGAGGTAATGTAAAGTCATTTAGAAACTGATTTGGAGTCGGCATGCAGAGAGCTGAAAGCTCTGGAGCACAGTCGAGTGCATGTAGAAGATACAGATAAGACCCCCTGTACCACATGGCCTGAACTCTGCCACGAGTGACCCTGAGCACTGTATTAGAAGCAGCCCCTGTGTCCCCCCCATCAAAATAATGAATAAATGAAAGAAATTTGGAGAGCAGAGAACATTAGAAATATATATTATATATGTATTCATATATATATGTAATTTTAAGGACATTTGTGAGAGCGACAACTTATGAACAATAATGGAAGTATCATCTTTGGATTCCCAGACACACTGAGGTGGGGTACCCCCATTCATAGGCATATGTAAGGGAAGATGCCATCACACAAAGTTTTATTGTTAATAGCATAATGCCAGTACTTGTATCAGGAGGAAAAGTCAGATTATTCATATAAAAGTGCTTTGCAAATTAAAAATGTCTATATATAATATAATGAATATTTTAAAATGAGTGAAACTTTTTGGAATGCCTTTACTAGTACAAGTGCACTGTTTCCAAGGGAAAAAATTAGACAGTTCTCTTTGTCTCATGAACCATTTGAAAAGGAATAAAAATGGGTTGCCTGGCTTTTCTGCTGACCAAGCTTCTATCTATTTTTAGACAGAGTGTGTAGGAATACGGATGTTGAATCGTTAATTATGAGAGAAGGAAGAAAATCAACACAGGGGAACGTTTTTATATTAAGTTATATATCACATTTATTTCCTCCAGGATAACCTACGTCATCCATAAAGCATTCATGTAGCCCATGTTTATTAAGCACTATTTCTACAACCAGAGAAGTGAAATGAGTATAAAAAGACTGAGAAGATTTCCCTCCTTTTGTCATTTGTGTTCAGTTTCATCATCTTAGAAACTTCCAGACTAAAAGATGAATTTCTCTCAAACTCCAGCATGCCGGACTTTGCCCAAAGTCCAAACAAGTATGTTTTATGCATTATCTTGTAGTCAAGATGAATGCAGTGAAGTGAAAAAAAACACACCCAGAGCTTCCCATTTCCATACCAATTTTGGTCAGCTTTGTTTGCAGAACAGGAGCCTTACTCTGCTCCTAACTCTGGAGTAAAACATTCCTCAGGCACCTATGTTTACTTCCAGCATGGAGACTGACATCTTTCTTCTTTTTAAGTGTCATTTTTACAGTAACAATTTACTTACAAAATTCTGATAGAGGAGAAACACAGAATTGAATGTTAGCTATTGGTCTTTAATTTATTTGATACCAAATGACTATTAATTATCAATCTCATGCTAAGAGATTAGAACAAAGTAATGAAGAAAGTAAATAAAATAAAGGTCTTATCAACTACTTCAATATCCATAGCAGACCTTCCAAGGTATATCATTTTGGCAATTATTTTTTTAGTGAGGTCAGTTAAGATCGAACTTTTACTATTTACTTATTTGCTTAGAAGAATGAAAACTGGGAATCATACCCGGATTTAGGATTATGTCAGCAAATAATATTTCTATTTGAGAAATCTAACAAATGGCAGGGCAAACATAGCTACCGAATATGTTTCTTTCCTATATCGAATTTATTTTTATCATTTTGAAATCCCTGCACCCCCTTTCCTTGGCTCAGGATATATACCTTCACTATGCCCCATTCGACTTTAGAATTTATATCCTATTTTCCATATGTATGTAATTAAAAAATTTTCTTTTCTCCTAATATTTCAGATGTTAATTGTATTATTTCCCCAACTTAGAAGTCCCAGAGTGATAGAAGAGAACATTTTCTCTTCATTTTAAAGACAATGTCTTCCCTTCATGTCACTTGTCACTTGTCTTCCCATTGTTCATCAATTTGCTCGAAAGGGCACCAGTAATGACTCCATTCATTGGGAATAAGGTCCATTATTGTTACTGTTTTTGGCATATTGAATACACCACAGGTAGCTTGCCAGGCTCTGCCGTGGCTCTGGGTACATCCAGGGACCCCAGTCTTTTTCTATGTCAGACCATCAACCATCCAGGGCACTCAAGGCAGAGTCCTGGGTATAGATAAGCCTGTCTCCTGTCTGCCACCTGCTGATGCAGCTGGGCACTGCAGCCATAAATGCTGTATAACTTTCAAAAATGTAAATGGAATCACCATGAGATAAATAGTTACAAAGAAGTTCATGATTGAGTAGTAATTATACAATGTTCCACACTCATCCCTTCACCAGTGCACATTTCCTACTGCCACAATGGCCCAGATTTCCCTCCTGCCCAACTCCTTTTTCCCTCCCCTTCATCCTGACCCTATGGTAAACATTTTTCTTCTATATGTCTCTTATTTCCATTTTAGACACTGAAGTTTGCAATACTTTGCTGAAATGTTATTAGGATTATTACTTTACCACCTTTCAGCACTCAGTTCTTGTCCCAAATGATCATATATCCCAGAAAATTACAACGCAGAAAAGCCATCTCCATTCATATGTTCATTGTAGCACTATTTACTAAAGTCAGAATCTGGAAATAACACAAGTGCCCAACAGATAAGTGGAAAAAGAAACTATGGTACATCTACACAATAGAAAACTACACAGCTTTTTAGGAAAAATACAGTCATCAAATTATCTTTACATGGATTGACATGAGAATACCATGCTCAGCAAAATGAATCAGAGGGAAAAGGACAGACAGAATGATTGCTCTTATTGCGGGAATAAAAAAAAACATAGTATGTGAACAATATCCAAATGCAGAAGAAACAAAGAACAGTAAGTCTGGTCCATCGTAGGAAACTCTATTGCTATATTTTCTCTCTGGAAAATTTGTCGATAATATTGAGCTATTCAATACCAAATTATCATTTAAAATTTTACTTCCTAATTCCAAAACAATTTTTCCATATCTTAGTAGCATTATCTGAATAATTTCTTTAAGCAGTAAACTTATTCTCTACCTTGGAGAATTTAGGAGACATGGTTCATATCTGCCACTTGTCACTTGTCTCTTGTCTTCCTATTGTTCATAGATTTGCTTGAGCGGGTGCCAGTAACATCTCCATTCATTGGGAATGAGGTCCATTATTGTTGTAAGCAGAAAACAAATGCAAGGAAATATGCAAGAAGATGACAATACAATTCAGCAAGATAACCATCAGATTAGGAGTTAGGAGACATAAATACACCCTAAACTCACACTGAGGCGATGATGACATAAACAAGCAATACAAAGGAGAACAAAAACTACTAAAAATGACTTCAGCATCTATACAAATAGCTGCTCTCAAAATTTCTCTTGAAACTAGATAATTTATTAAAAATTATAGGCAAAAATTAAGGCTATATGGGAAAAGCATTCTGCCTTAATTAGTTACCACTTCTTACTTCTTCACTACAAACAGAATCTAAAGAATCTAAAGACAAATATCAATAAATTCTATTGTAATTTATACTGTAATTATAATGTAACTGTTAGAAAACCATAAGGCAATTGATTTCTTCTTGTTTCCTTCCTCCTACCACTAAAAATTTCTAACACCACAGGACAGAATGGATATAAAAAATATATAATGATAAGTGGCAGAAAACTGAAGAGCAGAAGTTTAATATATTTGAACGGAAGCAACTCTCAGTTGCCCTGTGAGTTCAGAGACCAGAAGGCTTATTGCAAGAATTGTTAAATAGACATAGCTTATTTTCATCAGGACATTAATGAGCCTCTAAAATCACTGTTACTATGAAGCCCTCTCCAGATGACCAAATTTTAGCAGAAGTCATGATTACAAACAAAATTAATGCAACTTTTACCAGAATTGCATTTGATTGATATGGACAGAAAAAGGCAGAACCACGGCTCTGGCACTTCTTAACAAGATCTAAGTGCAGTCAACATTTCATTTCCTCGTAAACATTAAACCTCCTTCGTTACCAAAGAAAGTGCTTTCCTTTGTAGGAGATTGGCAATTTCCTTGGCATTGCAGTATGACATTTTCCCAAATAGGCTGTCAAAAACTAGGGCATTGAATTGCATGCTTTGCCAAGTAGTTTCCCATGTGACTTATAAAAACAAGAGGTATTTTATCCTTCTTTACTGGATTCCTTCAAATGCAATATAAACTCAACTCTATGTGCTTTCATCAAAGTGATCCAACATAGAGGAATTCAAAGAACACCCACCTAAACAATGCCTATACTAATCAAGCCAGATTTTTCTTCTAAGGAGGAAGCAACGATTTTTATATTTGTTTTTATTCTGAAGTGGGTTCATAACTGAGCTTTTATTTACTTCAAAGATTTGGCATACTTGGAAGTTTATAGTGATGTTAGCAAAGGATGAGCAAAAGAGAAGACTCTACGTACACACTGAAGTCGGTTCACTAAAGAAACAAGCGTAGGTTCAATTTATAAGGAGTTTGGAATGGCACAGATACTCAGCACAGTTAATTCTCAAAGGAGGCTCCTTCCGGTTTATACTTTAATCTATTGTATTTTCATGATATCTCTGGTTGGAATCTCTGGGGAAATAATTTTCAGACTTCGTTGTGTGGAAGAGTCATTTGAAAAACTTGTTAACTATATTTTCTGAGGACCCCTAAATTAGATTGTGATCTTCTGTCAGGTCTATGTAGCTGCCCTCACAGCAAACCTATCAGCTATTTACTGACCCAGACAGGTTAGAGACAAGAGTTTAAGAAAATAAATGGTATATTCAGAGCTTAAATACCTTTTGGGAGTACGTTTTCCTCTGTGTCTAAGAGTTGTCTGCTATTGTGAGTCCAGAGCACACGGCTCAAAGAGTAGTAATTCTCCATCTGGCTTATGTAACAGAATTCCCTATGGAGTTAATATAAGGCTCCTATTACTGTTTCTGCCCTATTCCTGGCCTATGGAACCAATTGAGTTTACATGGAAGGTAAACTCAATTGAGTTTACGTGGAAGGATTTTATTTTGTTTGTTTTTGTTTGTTTTGTTTTGTTTCGGGACCACACTTGGCTGTACTCAAGGCTAGTGCCTGACTCTGCTTGGGTCTGGGTGAACTATGGTGTGCACAGGATTGGACCCAAGTTGCCTGCATGCAAAGCAACTGCTCTACACATTGTACTGCTTCTCTTTATTCTCTCTCAGCCCTAAAGTTTAATTTTTTTCATTCTGGCAATAATTCTGATGCAGTCAGGATGGAGAATCCCAGAAGATAATGAAGTCAATAAGCTCTTTAAAGCAACAAAGAACAACACAATATACAATGACCATCTATTAGATGGCAAACCAGATAAAGTGCCTCTGCAAGAAGCTTTTCTATGCATAGACTCTTTTGCCCCAATGAGTCCTTTACTTCCCCTCCGTTAAATAAAGCTAACCATAGAAAAAGGAACGGAAGATTGAAGGGAAATAGTGAAAGACTTAAAGGAAATAGTACAAGAGTTTGACAAATACTATAGAATTCTTACTACCAATCTTATAAGAGGTTATTATTTCCATGTTCTAAAAGATAAAATAGGAAACATACATTCCAAGTTGTCATCGTAGGGAGTAGCTCTATGTAACAGGATTCAGAGATTTTTTCACACTGTATCACTGTATCACTGTCTTCCTGTTCATCATCGATTTGCTCAAGCGGGCACCAGTAACATCTCCATATGACCTGTCTCATGCTAGTAGAGCCCAAGAGCATCTGCTTGCTCCAGGAACATAAAGAGCCTCAATCCATTCCGGAATGAGGTCTATAATTGTTACTGGTATTTGGCATATCAAATACAACAAGGGTAGCTTGCCAGGCTCTGCTGTGCGGGTAGGAGATGGATAGTACATTAAAAAGTTTTGTTTTATTTCAGATTTTTTGGTCACACTTGGTGGTGCTCAGGCCTTTTCCTGTTTCGTCACTCAGGAATCACTCTTGGTGGTACTAAGGGGACCATATAGGGTGCCAGGGAATAAGCCTGAGTCTGCTGTGTGCAAGGCAGACCTGTCCACTGTATGCTTTCTGGACCCTTAAAATATTTACTGCATACATTCTTCAGTCCCTTTAGGTTAGCCATAAAGGGTTTGATGCTGCCAGTAGATTAATTTACTTTCCCTATTAATATGTTCTGGAAATACTCAGAATAACAAAAAATATTAAATGTAATTCTATATGTAACCAAATAGACTTTCTCTATTACAAAAACTATCTTCAGGACATTCTTACTTGGGGTGAGGGGTTCATACCTGGCAATGGTCAGGGGTTACTCCTGACTCTGCACACAGGAATTACTCCTGGTAGTGCTTGGGGGATCATATGGAATGCTGGGGATCAAACCCATGTTGGCCACATGCAAGGCAAATGCCCCTACCCATTGTGCTATCACTCTAGCCCCATTCAGGACATTCTTGGATATCTGAAATTTGTTTCCAGAAGATCTGGAAAGGTATTCTTAAAGCCTAGGCCACTGGGGGAAGAGGGAGGGTGTGAGAAGGAATGGTTTTCACACAATACTATCAAAATGTTTGTTTCACTCATTTACATCTTCCTACAAAATATAATATTTTTGAGAGTTAAGGTAGATGGTTTATGCACTAGCAGGAAAGAGAAAGGATAAAGTCCTAGTCTAGTAGATTAATTCAATAGCAGGTAGCATGAATTAATTTCTTTAAAATTAAATCTCTTCCAACTATCAAAGTGGATATTTGAAGAATGCATTAAATATATCTGTGTAGGGGTCATTTCTGATAAATCGGAGACTTTCAAACACATATACTCTAATGGATTATATTCTGTATTTGTGAATCTAGATTTTGGGTTTTCTAATGTATATATTTTTTTAATTTTTAAAATGTGCAATATTATTCTCCTGTGACTTTTTAGATTTATAATTTTCAGGGATCACTTCCTGATAGCTCTGGGGATAACATAAGGTGCCTGGAATCAAATGGGGTGAGTATTTCCAATGGCTGCATATTAACTTTTCTATTGTATCTCCAGCTTCTATTTGTTATCTTTAAGATGAAAATTTTACAGAAACATTGACATGATTAGTTTATACATAATATCACTATCTAAGGAGTAATTACTTGTCTCCCTGTTGTCCATCGATTTGCTCGAGCTGGTGCCAGTAACGTCTCCATTCATTGAGAATGAGGTCCATTATTGTTACTATTTTTGCCATATCGAATACATCACGGGTAGCTTGCCAGGCTCTGCTATAGCTCTGGGTTCATCCCAGGGGAACAGTGGACCCAGTCTTTTTCTATGTCAGACTGTCAACCATCAACCATCCAGGACCCACAGAGCAGAGCCCTGGGTGACCACAGTCACACCTGCAACACCTTCAATGGCAGATATTGATGTAATAACACTCCAAAATCAGAGTTTATGTTTTCTACTCAGCTATTAAGAAGAATGTAAAAAGGAAACTTTACTAAAGTTTAGATTCTAAGACAAAGGATATAACTGGCTCTTCCCCACTACATTTCTATACACATAAGAAGAGTGATACCAAAGGTGCAGATATTTGGTATTGCCAGCAAATACACCTCTCTTTACACCTCTCTTTGTATTACCTATAAATTTCTGGACAGATTTAAAGTATAAATTAAATTCTATTTCTTAATTTTTGTTCAAAACTTAATTGTATTGTTCTTTCTTTATTGCATGAGCCATTTTCTAACTCTTGCTCTATAAGAAGCATGGATCATTAGGTGGAATTTCTGAGACATTTCACTGAAGATTGCATATTTTTATAAGTTAGAGATTTTAAAGTTTCTAAAACTGAAATAAAATGGAAAATAATGCAGCTAATATCCTATTATTTAAAAATTTTTACTTGTGCACGGTAGCACATCTTTGATATTTATAACGTCATCACAGTGAAGTTTAATATGATTTATAGTCAATCAAAAATAATGTATTGATTTTCTATGCCAAGTATTATGTGTCTGACATCTGTGATGTAAATTCTGACTTTAGTTCTACCTCTTTAGTTCTGAAAAAATGTTGATAATTTTTCTTGATTCTAATGTCCTTATGTGTAGAATATCAAAATACTCATACCATGAAAGCATATTGCAAAGTTTGACAGGTCATAGAGTCCTATTCTCAACATGTTTATTTCTCTCATGTGATTTAAAATACAAGCAATGGTGGTATTTTTAAATTGTGGTCATGATTACTAAGAACTGAATGTTTCTATTCTCTCCCCCCTCAATTAATTGCTTGAAGCATTAATCCCAGTGTGATGGTATTTGAAGGTAGGACTTAAAAAGGGCAATTAGGTTTGGATGCAGTCATGGAGGTAGAGTCCTCCTATGGGAATTGAGTGCTTATAAATATTTAACAGAGAAGGGACCATTAGGTCAATGACAGTTGGAAATGATCACTCTAGTCAAGAAATGATGACTGAATCAGGTAAAGTGATAATCATAATACCCTTTCAGTAACAGTATTGCAAACCATAGTGATTATAAAGAACAAAGGAAAATCAGAGTGGTGGGAGAGGGTGTGGAGAGAAGAGGTGAGAGGAGGAGATGGGAGGTGAGAAAGAGAGAAGAAAAGTGCCTGCCATAGGTTGCCATAGAGGCAGCCTTCAGAGGCAGGTGCGAAGCAGGGAGGAAAACTGGGAACATTGGTGGTAGCAAATGTTCACCGAGTAGGTGGGTGTAGAACATGGTGTGTAAGACTGAAACTAAATCATGAACAACTTTGTGACTATGTATCTCACTGTGATTCAATACAAATTCTTTTAAAATAAAAATAAATAGAATTTTAAATAATCCTGGGCTGTCTTCTCAGCCAGATTCAGAAGGAATCGGAAGAGGTCTCTCTCTCTTGAATTTACTGGGATGGTATCACGACCAAAGTCATTGTCAGCTTCAGAACTTTTAGAAGGAACTATTGTTCAAGTGCCGCAGTATAAAGCATTTCTGTTAAGAGTAGTGTAGGCTATAAGAGAATCATTTTTTTGACATCTACTCAGAGTGAATATCCTAGAAAGCATAGGAATCTGCTATTTCTTGCGATAAACCTCATTTTCACTTACCTGACATATTTTAAGAGGACCTCTCTAGAGTTTTGCTCTAGAATTTGAAAATCTGTAGTTTTCTACTTGAAGAATTGCTGTGAGCTTAGTCTTCTGAAGCTGCAGAGTGCTCCAGTTGACATCTATACTCCAGCCACCTCCTACACTAAAATGCTTGGAAAATCCTCAGCCTTTAGTAATTTAAGTGTGCAGGAAACTCATCACAAGGCTTGTGGCAGACATAGAGAAAACAGGGACAGTCATACTGGTTTAAACCAAATAGCAATCAAACTAAAGACGATAACGAAGGATAGGGAAGGACATTATAGACTGTCCAAGGAATCAATAAACCAAGGGATTTAACTCTCATAAACATATATGCTCCAAATTAAGGTAGACCAAAGTAAATGAAGCAACATCTAATTAATAGATGTTGCTTAGGAAATACATCTGTGTCAGCACAATAGTGTGAGGTTTCAGCAGCAATTTCATTACTAAAGATAAATCTCATAATTGCAAAGCATGCAAAACATCAACAAAAATAAAAGAGCCTTGAATGAAGAGCTGTAAGAACCGGGCCTAACAAACATACACAAAATTGTCTACTACTTTTAAAATATGAAAACATGTATTTTACTGAACATGGGTCATTCTTCAGGTTAAATCACATGCTGGACACAATTCAAACATCTAAAAAATCACGAGTATCAATATCATACTATGTATTTGTACAAAGTGGATAAAGTAGAAATAAATCATAAAATGAAAGTAGGGAAAAGATCAATACTTGGAATTCAAACCACATAGTACTAAGTAAAAAATTAATCTGAGAAAATAAAGAAGAAATAAAAATACTCTAAAAACAAATGAAAACAATAACTAGGCTCTATGAGGAATACAGCAAAAACAGAATGAAGGGGAAAGTTTATAGCTATTCACAGATATGCTAGAAAGAAAGAAAAAAATGATAAAATCTACATTTTAATGTCTCCACTATATAAACTAGGAAAATAAAAACATGAATATCAAAGAAATTACGGGCCAGGGATAATAACAATTAGAATAGAAATCAATGATATAAGAAATAAAAAGAACAATACAGAGTGTTAGCAGAGCCAAAAGTTGTTTTTTTAGATGAGTAAGATTGACAAACTCTTACTAGATTCACACATATAAAAGAGAGCAAAGACAAATAAATAGATCAGAAATGAGAGAGGAGAAATTAACAGCGTATTTTTAGGCAGATAATAAGGTTTTCAATGTATAATACTATTTTGCCAGTACAAAAATAATAAACTAAAAGAAAAATCAGTGCCTCCACATATCAAATACCTAGAAATCAACTAACAAGGAAGGCCAAGAGTTATGCAATGAATATTCTAAATTACAGCTAAAAGAAATAGAATATGACACCCATAAAGATACCACCTGTGCATGGATAGAAGAATCAACATTATCAAAATGATTGCCTACATAAAATATCTAATTAATGTCCTTCAAAGACTTGGAACAAACTTTAGTAAAATTTGTATCACTTGTATTACTTGTATCACTTGTCTTCCCATTGTTCATCGATTTGTTCGAGTGGGTACCAGTAACATCTCCATACATCCTGTCCTGTCACATGCTAGTGTAGCCCAAGAGCATCTGCTCACTCCAGGGACATGAAGAGCCTCAAACCATTCCTTCTGGTTATGGGAATAAGGTTTATAACTGTTACTTGTTTTTGGCATATCAAATATGACATGGGTAGCTTGCCAGGCTCTGCCATGCAGGTGGTATACTCTAAGGCTCTCATCTCATGTTTTTACTGATGAACCTCAATGAGGAAATATCAGCTTTTGTCTTGGGTGGAGCTCTGACAAGCTGTGGTGTCCGGATATTGAAAATGACTGCCCTCATAGTGTGGGGTTCTTCTGACTTCTTGTGAGGCTCTATTGGGATGACAGGTCAGGACTAGAACCGGCCTTCCCTCCCAGGCACCTCATCAGCTGAGCACAGGGAGAGCCGGTAGCAGCTCTGTCTTGTGTATCTGAATCCAGAACACTTGTCAAAAAACAGAGCCGGTAGCAGCTCTGTCTTGTGTATCTGAATCCAGGACACTTGTCACTTGTTTATTGATTTGCTTGTGCAGGCACCAGTAACATCTCCACATGCGCTGTCACATACTAGTGTAGCCCAAGAGCATTTGCTTGCTCCAGGAACATGTAGAGCTTCAAACCATTCCTTCAGGTCATGGGAATGAGATCTATAACTGTTACTGGTTTTTGGCATATCAAATATGACACGGGTAGTTTGCCAGGCTCTGCGATGTGGGAGAATGATCATTACAGTGTATAAATGTGAAAGAACCTGGGAAGGTCCTGGTTCTAACTTCCATTATTGTCTAAGAATGTAGTGCGGCTCCCCACTCCATGAGGACCTCCATTTTCCACATCCGGACTTCCCCCTCATCAGAACTTCACCCAGCAGACCAGCCTATCACAGCCCTGCTCATCGAGATTCACCCAGCTGCAGTCTTTTTTAATCCGGCCCAGGTATGCTGATCCAGAGACAGACATGGGGCAGAGCTGCTACTGGCTCTCACTGTGCCCAGCCGCTCATGAGGTGCCCGGGAGGGATGGCAGGTTCTAGTCCTGGCCCGCCATCCCAGCAGAGCCTCACAACAAACCAGACGACCCCCCCCCCACTCCATGAGGGCCTCCATTTTCCACATCTGGACTTCCTCCTCATCAGAACTCCACCCAGCAGACCAGCCTATCACAGCCCGGCTCTCGCAGCTGCAAGGGGCCATGTAGTTCATCAATAAATGCTGGATTTTGAGATGACTACAAGAGTGTCGTATTTGATATGCCAGATACCAGTAACAATTATAGACCTCATTCACATGACCTGATGGAGCAAGCAGGTGCCCTTGGGCTCTACTAGCATGAGACAGGTCATATGGAGATGTTACTGGTGCCCGCTCGAGCAAATCAATGATGAATGGGAAGACAGTGATACAGTGATACAATAGTGCGGCTGCAGAATGGTCGAGTGTCAGTGCAACTGTGGGTCTGGAATGTTTTTCTTCCAGTTGCCGGGTGTGGTGTCTGAGAGCTTGAAGATACACCCTCCGACATGAAGGTGGAGGAATGGGAGGAGGAGCCCAAATCCATGACCAAGTCCGGTCAGCATGAACTCCCCGCATATGTGAGTGAACCCTAGGAGTTATGTTGGACTTGACCAGGGGCTGGTAGAGCCATTACCACCCTCTGGAACTCCATGTGCTCCTCCATGTGGGGCTGAGCTGTGCAGTTATGGGTCTGGAGTGTCTCTCTTCAGCTGTTGGGTGTGGTGGCTGGGAGCTAGTAGCTACGCCCTCTGACATTGAGGTGGATCCCAAATCCCTCCTCCAGAGCAATATCACAGTGGGTAGGGTGTTTGCCTTGCATGCGTCCGACCTGGGTTCAATCCCGGCATCCCATATGGTCCCCGAGCACCACCAGGAGTAATTCCTGACTGCAGTCAGGAGTAACCCCTGACCATAGCTGGGTGTGACCCAAAATCAAAATATAAATAAATAAATCTGAATCCATAAAATGCCTAAATAACAAAAGCAATCTTAATGATAACTTTTAAAAAAGGAGTGGACTCATTGCATTTTTCAACATTGAGCTCTACTATGAAGCTATAATAATCAAAACTGCATGTCACTGTAATAAAGCGAAGCCCATAGAACTATGGACTAGAATTAGTGTCCTAAGTTTAACCCCCAATGTATGGATAATTAAACTTAGAAAATGGAACTCTGTCGGGAACGCCGCAGGGGTCCCCGACAGTGTCAGGACAGAGGTTCTCTTCTACCTCTGAGGACACCAGGAGAACAGATGAAAACTCACGAATCTGGTGCAGTTCCAAAAAAGGCTTTTAATAGTACAAAAGCTCTTCCACAGCACTCCAATATAATGAACAAACTTTAGCTCTGGTCCGAACTTAGACCATATAAAAGAGCCTAAGTCTCCCACCAAAGAGAGAGGATCTCACCCGAGCTGAGTCCTACCCAGAAGAAGGAGCAAAAGGCCAACGAGCAAAAAAGCCAAAAGCCAAAAAGCAAAAGGCCGAGGAGCCAAAAGCCACAGGAGCCAAAAGTCGAAAGCTAAAAGGCCCAAAAGGTGAAGGGGCCTCAAGTCAGTCCCTTACATACACCAAAGTAATCCAACGGGAGGGTCATGTCAACAAAGAACTCTAAACAGAGTGTAGTGCCACACCCTATTGCAGGTATAAACACAGGTTATGCCAGGACTAATCCCGAGATTATCTCTTATGTAAAACACTGGAGAGAGAGAGAGAGAGAGAGAGAGAGAGAGAGAGAGAGAGAGAGCTGATATAAAGTAATACATCTTAACTTCACGAGATTCATGTAATCTAGATGGTACCCACAAGGTCCTTATTATTATTATCTGCACCAGGGTGATTCTGAGTATCTTGTCCTTGTGTACTGAAAGGGTCACACTCGCCTACTTAGAGCAAACTAGTATGATCCTTCCTATAGTCTTCCTATAGTCTCAATGTAGCCAGGGTGGTAGTCTCCTGGTAAATTCTAATTGTCCCACGCTGGGTGCAGTGGGTATAAAGAGGAGCTGTGCCCAATCTAGAAAATATAGAAGTCTTAGTAGATGTATAAGTCAGAAGTAATTCAATCAAGGTGACTTCTGTAACTGCCACACCCTCTAGCAGTGTTTACATAGAGGAGAGGTCTCATTAGAATGAACCTTTGCTTAAATAAATTAAGCTGGGAGTGGGCAAAACAACAAATCTCCCAGGTTAGCTAAACCTGTCCTCAACAAAACTCAGTACAGGAAATAGAGAAAAAGGAAACCTTTCAACAAATAATCTATACAAAACTGGATGGCCAAATATAAAAATAATGTGTGGGAGGGGGAGGGAATTGGGGACATGGGTGGTGGTTGAGGGGCACTGATGGAGGGCGGTGTGCTGGAACACTTTGTGACTGAAATCCCTAAGCGTGAACAACGTTGTAATTGTATATCTCACGGTGGTATAATAAAATGTTAAAAAAAAAAGAAAAATATATAAAAATAATGAAGTTAAAAGAATAAAATAAACCATTCACAAGAGAGAACTCAGCGTAGATTAAAGATTCTTGAGATTAGACCAGAATCTACAAAGTACATTAAAAAAAAAAAAAACATAGGCAAAACTCTCCATGAAATTTTACACAGATGTGTCTTCAAGGAAAGGCAAGGGAGGAAAAAGACAAGCAAAGCAAAAAATAAACAAATGGGACTACATTAACGCAGAAGAAATGTGAACTATAGTAAAGAGACAACCCACAGAATGGGAGAAAATTCTTATACACAATATATCTGATAAAGGGTAATATCCACATCTCTAAAGCACTCATAAAATTCAGCAACGAAAAATTTAACAACCTCTTCTGATAATGGAAAAAGGAGATGAGCATACACTTACTCAAAGGAGACAAACTGATCACCAATGGGCATATGGAAAAATGTTTATCATCATTTATGATTAGGGAAATGCAAATCATAATAATATTGGCATATCATTTGATGCCAGTGAAAATGGCATATATCAAATAATGTGGAAATAGCTTTGGTGGGATTGTGGTGAGAATGAGAACCTCACCCGCTGTATGCGTGGCAATGTTTTCTGATTCACCCCCTATGGAAAGAAACATGGAACTCTGGGCTGGAATGACAGCACAGTGGGTAGGGCATTTACCTTGCACGCGCCAACCTGGGTTCGATCCCCAGTATCCTATATGGTCCCTGAACACCGCCAGGAGTAATTCCTGATTGCAGAGCAAGGAATAATCCCCAAGCATTGTCATGTGTGACCCAAAAAAAAAAAAACAATCACTGTATCATTGTATCACTGTCTTCCCGTTCATCATCAATTTGCTCGAGCAGGCCCCAGTAACATCTCCATATGTCCTGCCTCATGCTAGTAGAGCCCAAGGGCATCTGCTTGCTCCAGGAACATAAAGAGCCTCAATCCATTCCAGAAGGAGGTCTATAATTGTTACTGGTATTTGGCATATCAAATACAACACGGGTAGCTTGCCAAGCTCTGCCATGCAGGTATCATACTCTTGTAGTCAAAAAAAAAAACAATAAGGAAAAGTAAAAAGAAACAAGGAGCTCTCCCAAAATAACAGAAACAGAACCCCAAACCAACCAAGTGATACCACTTCTTGACATCTTGACATCAACTGCAAAATACAATTATTTGAAAGGAATTTGCACAACTATGTTCAGCATAGCACTTAGTACAATAGCCAAGATATGTAAGCAGCCCAAATGCCCAATTACAAACGAAGATATCAAGAACTTGCTCCTTATATATACCAGGGAATACTATACAGTCCTAAGAAAGGAGAAAATCATGAAAGCAATTTTCTGTGACATGAATGAAGCCAGAGAATGCTATGCTGAGTGAAATTATGCTGGAAAACAAAAAGGATAATGATCTCTCTCATATATGGGGGTATTTTCTCTTGTTCCTAGAACATCTGGCAGGAATTTAGTTTAAGAAACAAAATTTTGTTTAAGAAAAGCTAAGGAAAGATAAATTCTATTGGTTTCTACTCCTAGGTCCTGACTTGACCTCTCAAAGTTCAAAGAATGCCCCCTTAACTTGGGCTATCTTAATAATTTCCAGATTTGCAATTTTAGTGTTGGATGGGTCCATATATAGACACTTTCTTCTTTGTTATCAAAAGGTTTTTGAGGCTATAGAAAGAGGAACTGGATATCTCTTGTCATTAAAATAATAAAGACAGGGAATTGGGCTTTTGTTATTTGACCTGGGTTATGTGATATCCCTGAATCAGGAAATGGCATTCAATGATTAATTGAATTAAGTGAACACTCACTCTGAAGTTGGGATGAGACCAATGCTGCTCCAATTCTTATGGCTAAGAAATGAGAAATCAGGCCAGAAAGATAGTATATCATGGAATAGACTTGCTTTCCTGTGGAAATCACAGGCAGGATTCCAGCTCAGTAAATACTTCCAGGAGTGATCTCTGTGCACTGAACCAGGATTATGGCCTGCATTTAATGATTAAATAAAGATCAATAGGGATTTGTGTATTAACTTTTTTAACCAATTCTTACGGACAAGGCCATTTACTAGAAACTATGTGAAAAACATCTCACCTAGTGTTGGTCACACACCTGTTAATGTCTTCCTAGCTTTCCTGCCTTTGCTGTAATTTAATTTCTTATCTTCTCTTAAACTACAAGGAGAATACAAAGCATTTAAAATAATCCTCTGTCAAGGACTGATCTTCATAAAAGAAACAGAACAATTTGTGAGAATATGAAATTATGTGCTAAATTGAGTAGTACAGATATTGCAGCATTTAAAATTTCTGGCTTTGTCATACATTATGAATAAAATATTCTATCTCGGTGCCTTACAATTTCATAGGAAATTTTTTCAACGATGGTGGGTTTCACAGTACAATTACAAAATCAGTTCAGAGAGACTGTAAGCACAAATTTTAGATCTATACAAACCTGAGGTTAAGTTAACATATTTAATCGCTCTTAGATTATCATAGTAAAGATAATAAGTATCACTCATGGAATACTCAGAGGACAAAAATGAGAAAATCAACCTACATAAACTGCCAAGTAGAGTAAATAATCATTTTTGTTATATCCATAATTTGTGCCTAGCACTGTGATTAGCATTTATTTGCTTCTAGAAAGATAACAAATGTCACCTAAGTAAAATACTTTAACATTTGGTGGTGCCTTAGAATTCTGATGCACACACCAATATACACATACACATGTACCATTATCTGAAGAGTTAGGCTCAGACCCTACACTGCTCATTAAGCAAATATGGGAAGCTAGAGTCTATAATATCAACACTCAAGCACAGGAACATTGCCTACCCTAGAGCATTCGGTTTCAGTCGGCCCCCATCTACACACATCATTTGCATGCGTAGGTGGTATGAACCCCTTAATCAAGTATGATTCATTTCCTCCCCAATATATGAATCAAAAAAAGAGTAGAACATGACCAGACCCTCAGGCATTAAGTGGCAATGCCACTCTTCCAGGAAATAACAGAAATGTACATTAAGAACTCAAGAGGGCGGTGGGACACAGATATTCTGTTTGATGAAGTCACTCCACCTTTCTTTCAGCAATTCTCAGAGAAGCTACTGAGAGAAATCAGATTTAGCCACTTGCTCCTGACAAGGGAAGAAACAAATGTCACTACAGGTCCCTGTTTCTGAAGGGTCCTCAATTGAGCCTATTAACATGTGCTTCCCTTTCTCCAGTGGTATCAGATCCTAGGTTTTTTGGTGTCTGAGTGTGATTTCTGTCCTTGCTAGTAAGCCAGAAATAGACACTTCTCTCCACTGTGCATGTGCTTGTGGGGGTGGAGAAAGAAGAGAGAAGTCAAAAGCAAAGGGAAGCAGATGGGAAAAGACAGCTCCCACAATTCTCCGGGCTTCCAAGGGCACAGACGGCCCACTCACTACTCATGCCCAAGATGCCCACGATTGTGTCCCTCCTTTTTTCTGGCCGCCCCCACCCCATCCGCTACTCTGTGAATTACAACCAGAATCTCCAGCATTCTCTGCAGGCATGAATAAGACTGTTTGGGCTAACATCAAATCGACACAGTCAGGAAGCGGCATGTAACATCTACTGTACTTTCCGGTGTGTTTATTATATTCAGAGTAGCTCTTGACAGTCTATCAATTTATTCACTGAGGAAGGAAAAGTATCATCATGAAAGCACAGAGGATCTTGATAAATGTTTGCACCATTTCCTGCCCATGTTGCAAGTGCCACTCATTCTGAAAGTGTTTACATCTTTTTTAATATGTGAAAACACTGATCTGTACCTTCCCTGGGCCTATTCTTCATCCTTATTCTGTTTAAAATTTGATGTTTTGTTCTAGAATTAGGTATTATTTGTAGAAACACATTTGCAAAGGTGAGTTTCATCCAATAGTTTTATCCAATAGTTCTGGGATCATCTAGAGTCTGTACATTAGGAGTTCAGAAGTTTAACTATTGAAGGGACCAGAGAGATAGTGTAGCAGGTAAGGCACTTGTCATGTATCTGGCAGACCTGGGTTCATCCCATATGGTCCCCCTGAAGCATGTCAGAGTAATCACTGAGTACAGTGTCTGGAATAAACTCTAAGCACCACTTGGTATGGCCCGCAAATAAACTAAGCAAACAAACAAACAAAAAAAAACAACAGAAGAATTTAACCCTTGAGGCCTAAAAAGCCAATCTGTGGATGTCACAAAAAGAAAGTGCATATATTTGCACACTCTCTGAAGAACATTTTTTTCTGAGACAACATACTCCTCATCACTGATGTCTAGATCAATTGCTGATTTTGAACTAGATTGCACTCTAATTGTTGACCCTTATAGAGGTGATTAGAAGAACTGTGAAGTCATTATGAAAATGATTTCTCTCCAGCTACATAAGTGTGCCAGGTGGTTACCAAGCAACAGTCTCAAAAGCTTCCTGGCACCTCTCTGTAGGATCTCTTGTTCCCCTTTCCAGCCAACCCTCAATGGTTAGCCTGTTTCTGCCTGTACTACCTGCCCCATTTATTCTTGCTGGATTTCTATTTATGCTTCCTCTATTTCCAACTGCTGTCTCCTCTCCAGGGCTTCTGATGTCTCTGCTCTGCTCTGTGGTAAAGACAGAAGGCACCAGGGAATTGATTGAATTGGTCCAGATCAGTTTTGAACCACACAAATAGAAAAGACCCCAAGACTCCCAACTAAGAAGTCCCTCTGATTTGCATGTCTACGTTTTCTTCTCTCAGACATCCTCAAGGTTACAGTACCAGCCGGCGATAAATCTGGGCATTCAGCAAAGTGAGATCAGTTTCGCCAAGTAAAAAGCTTATTTATAAGAAATGCAATGTTAAATCTCTCCCCCAATATTTCTCAAGTCAGTATACTGTTTTTCCAAGCCAAATTGTCTCCGAACTGGAATTTAAAGAAAATACATTTCAAACAAGGAAATTCAGATATATATATATATATATATATATATATATATATATATATATACATATATATATATATAAAGATATGACAAAAACTAAGCGTATATATCAATCAATGAACTAACTTAAAATCCATAAGTTATATTCAAACTACCACTTCTAATGAGAAAATCTTTTAAGTTTTAGCTTCTACTTTTCAGGATTTTAAACTCACAATTTCTTATACTGGGGAACGGGATTACTATAATCTTTTGAGTCCAAAAATGTTCCATTTCACTTCTGCTATTACAAAGCTCTGAAATTATTTTATCGTTTTAAATAAGATACCTCTATTCCATCATGATAAGAGGCATGCTATTATTATTGAAGTATTACTATGCACTAAGCATTATGTTGTAAGCATGACACTCATTACTTCTTTTAATATTCATAAATGTCATGGATTTAATCCAAGTTTATAGATAGAGAAGATACTAATATTGGTTGAATTTATCATGAGGGTTTATTAAAGGCCATTTATACTTGAGGACTATTCTGCTATTATCTTTTGCTGAAAGATTAGGTGACCTTGGCATGAAGTTGTCTGTGTTCATAGAATTAAAAGCACCTAGTTGGATTCCAACTCTACTTTCTCTCAAAGTATGCTCTTTGACCCCGAAGGTAACACTATCCTAGAAATACCTGCAGTTCAACTGTCTTGTACATTTGTTGAGAGGAACCAATGGTGCTGTAAAAAGTAAAAGGTCTGGATAGTGTAAATCTATATGCCAGGACTGTGAAATGTCTGGCATTTGGGTTGCCGATCTCTCTTTGGCCACAGCTTATTGCAAGGTCTATGAACCTAAAAATAAGCCAAACCCTACCTCTTGTTTTTTGTACATGAGGCGTTGTTGGAAAACCATCCACACCCATCCATTTGCGTATTTTCTTGGCTCTTCTGGAGCTGTTATTGCAGAACTGAATTGCTGCAAAAGAGTTCATATGACCTGCAAATTCTGAAATGTTTCTTTCTAGTCCTTTGCCAAGAAGAGAAAAAAAGGCATAAACTGAATTCAAATAGAAATTTTCTGCTAATCAACAAATCATTCTTGGTACCCTCAACCAGTTGACGGAAACAGACCTATTTGGTATTATATAATCAAAAATGTCAATTATTATGATTGCCAAATCATACAGAAAAAAAATAGGGCAGCTAATAAACTCATAAAGAGACAGGTAAGGCAGTAGGAAGCCTAGTTTCACATGCAAAGTTGTGTTTCTTGTTCTTGCACTTCTCCTTAAACTTGGGGGCAAATCACTCAGCTAAAGACTATTTCTGATCCAGATACAGAGAAGAAGCAAAATGCACAGAGTATTGAGTAAAGCACATTCTCATCCCATTATTTCTGGAGATCCTTCTAGATGTGGCCCTGGAGATTTTCATGCCACACGATGACTAACTATTCCACCTACATGAATCAAGTCTTATTCACCATCTGTACGTAAATGCAGGACAAATGCAAATGAGAAAGAGCTGTAGGGGAAAGCAAAGTATAGGGAAGGGGCTGGGGATATGTTGCCCATTTTGGCACATTCATAAATTCTATTTCAAGTTCACTGTTCTATTTCAAATCTCATTATCTTGTTCCTAAATGCCAAACACAAAAGACCATGACAATCTTAACCTCAGAAGGGCAATTTTTAAGGACTATGACTAGTAACCAGTTACATACCCAGAAAGATGAAGAGCACTGGCATAACATATGCAGAAAATGCCCAGTTGCTTATCTGGAAGGGCTACTGTGCATGCAGATTCCAAGACACCCACTCCTCAGAGATAATGCCAGCGAGTTAATCAAATACTTTTGTGCCTGCACAACTGTGATACCTAAAGCTGCTAGGAACATCATTTTTAGACATCCGTGGGAGGGATTCTTTTTTGTGATTCTCTGCATTTCTTTAACTCCCACTGCATGTCTAGGCTCGCCTTCCAGAGACACACATTGCCACCTTTTCAGAGGATTTTTTTTTCCTTTTTGGCCTCGGACTAAGCAGCTTTTGTAAGGCAATGCCAGTAAACACTAAACCAGCGAGGGTGATTTCCCTGGCATTGCATGAACCCACAAATATGCCAACCCTCTTGGGCCTTAGATGAGGCCTATCCTCAGACTTCGCTCAAACCTGCTTTCGTTTCTGCTCCTCACTCAAGTATTCCACTAAAACAAACTAAATCTTTTACGGAAGACCTACTATAAGCCAAATTCTTGGGATGTGGTGGTACTCCAGACATATAGCTAGTGATCAGGACATTTTTGAAGGGTTAGTGAGATAAACAGAAAATGAAGAGTGGACGAGGTGCTATGACTGTATAAAGGAGGGAGAGAGAAAGAGAGAGAGAGAGATGAAAGTGCCTGTCATAGAGGAAGGTTGGGGGGGGGTAGGGAAACTCAGGACATGGTGCTGGGAAATGTTCACTTGTGGAGGGGTGGGTGTTGGAACACGGCATGATTGAAACCTAGTCATGTATAGCTTTGGAATGGTCTATCTCACAGTAATTAAATATAACAAATGGAAAACATGAGAGAGGATGGCATCACACAGGGAGGCGGGAAGATAGGGGCCTCTTGAAAGAAGATATACCGAAGCTCAGATATGAACCATAAATAAAATTTAGCCAAGAAGAGAGAGCGGAAACTGTTCCAACACAAGCACGGCATTAACAAATCCTGCAAGAGACAGAAAATATTTTGGCTCTGTAGAAAAGCAAGTAGGATTAGTTCCAAAATTAGCCACACAATATTGGTGGCTTTCTGACATCTTTCTGGATGTGAATCTAAATCTTTAGTCTGTGACTTTCAGTAACTTATTTAAGCTCTATGTACTTTGGTTTCCAGAAAATGGAGGCAATAATAATATCTTCTGGAGTTAGAAGGATTAAAGATAAAGCAAGTGACATTGAAAAAGCACCCTCAACTGCCAGCCACTTAATTTTATTATAAATTACTGCTTTCTTTATTACCATCATTAATATTATCTTAATATTAAATAGTTGCCTTTTATTATTAACCTTAACTTGATTTATTTTATTCAATATTCTCAACTGGAAAAGATATAACAAGTCCTATCTTCTTGGACTTCAACAGAAATTTAAAACACAGTATGTGGCTTTAAATGAGAAGATACCTAATTCCGTGGCTTTAAATGAGAAGATACCTAATTCGTTCTGTTAGGGATTCTTTCACAATATAAAAACAACAAGGAAAAAATACAAAGAATTAAAAATTAAATTGTTTTCATCTGGACAAAACATCTAGACATGAGTCTTTCACGCATAAAAAGACCTAGCTACTGGTGTTTGTTTACAAGACTGATAAGAGTTATGTTGGTTTCCACAGCTCTTGTGACATTCTCTTTGCTTATTACTTCCCTTACAATGATGACATTAGTTACAACTTAAAGGGTAAAAAAATGGGTAAAGGATATTAGGTAGCTGAATTCTCTTTAAATAATGAAGAGGGACTTGAGACTTTTTCTCATAAATGTCTAGAAAACTTCCACAACTTGGCCAGACTTGTACTGAGTAACTGAAATTCAGTCAGTGACAGATATTTACCAAAACATGGTTTGAGCTACATTTCCACAGCGTTCTACTTGGTATTCCCTCTGGGTAGGGTGTTTGCCTTGCACACAGCCGACTTGGGTTTGTATCCCCAGCATCCCATCTGGTCCCCTGAGCACTGCCAGGAGTAATTCCTGAATGAAGAGCCAGGAGTAACCCCTGAGCATCGCAGGGTGTGACCCAAAAAGGAAAAAAAAAAAAGACTTTAGTTTCATTTTCAGTGGGTGGGTTTCCTTGTTGATGATCCCTATTCTAGATAAGTCCTTTAGTAACAACGCTTCAGGCAAAGTCTGTTCTGAGAAAGCACCTTGACAATCAAACCTGAGATTTCCTAGGGAGGGAAAAAGAAGAGCAAAGAGGAAGAGGGGTAGGTACTTCTCTCATATTGTAGATAAAAGGCAGGTTGTGGATACCCCTCCATTTAAATCCTACCAGAGATGTCTTGACCTGGTGAGTTGAGGCAGGCATTAATATTTTAGAAACTCATTTTCTTCATCTATAAAGCAAATAAGAGATAAAATGAGGACTTAACTGATGAACTTTAATGCATGGAGGGTCCAGTCCACAGGCACCCAGTAAAAGGCAATCACAGTGGGAGATAACACTCCCTTAGATAGCTCAACTGGTAGAGCAGAGGAATGTAGTGTGGTGGCTTTCCTCAGTTTGCTGGTTCGATTCTGGCAAAAGGAGAAGCTCCCGTTTTCCTGGTAGTCTAGAGGTTAGGATTTGGCACTCTCACAATGGGAGACAGGGCACAGAAGCATTACAGAGCTTCTATTTCAGCCTAAGTAGCTGGTCTGAGAGGAACCAGGAGATCAAAGCAAAGTCTCTTCTTGTCAGCGACGCGTCCTCTGCGTATACGCTTCATCTTCTGTCCCGTCCTTCCTCACCACAGCTAGAGCTGCTGCTCTGAAACGTCTACTTTCCGACTTCCTGCTGGCCTCCCCACAGCTCTCTGTCAGACCTTGCATACCCATTAGCTCTGGGAAACTTGGTTACAAGGTAGAAATGATGACAATTCCAGCCATGGGGGTTTTACACTGTTGTTAAGATTGATGAGAGGAACCAGTTGGGCACTTCTCCCACAGTGACAAATCAACCAACCCATCAGCCTGGGATATGAGTAAGCCAGAGCCCTGTGTGTCTGCCTGTAAGAAAGCAGAACACTCTCCGCTGTCAGCAGCACTTCTGTCTGAGTCGGCTATCTGCTAGAACATGGGAAGAATGGCTTAGCTCTAGACAGTGGCTGGCACCCTAAGCCTGGTGCCATGAGGCTGAACAGGATGAGGTGAGACTATTCACGGTACAGAAAGGTAACTCATATATACTGCCCCACAGTAAGTTTTGACCCGATGTTTTTTTAAACCATCTACCCTCATCATTCAAATTATAACCTATATATTTCTCTGTGGTACTTCCAATCTCTATCTCGATGCAATTCACTATCATTTATTTCTGAGTTTTCCTTGTTAGAGGCTACAAGCAAAGACTAGTGTGTAAGATTTGCTTGCATAGTCCATCGTGATTAAAAGAACAGGATTGAAAGTGCATATTCAGTAAGTTTGTTTGTTTTGCTTTCACCCGGCATGCTCAGGGAGGGCTTACTCCTTGCTCTGTACTCAAGAATTACTCCTGACAGCCTAAGGGAACCATATGGAGTTCTGGAAATCAAACATGGGTTAGCTACATGTAAAGTAGTGGCTTACCTGCTCTACTATCACTCCGGTTCCAGTAAATATTGTTTTTAACCTAATTATTTAATTTTGCTACATTCAACCATTGTACTGTAGAGGAAAACAGAGAAATTCCATTTCTAAGACAGGAAAAAAATATGTATCTAGATATATATAGTAAGTTGCCATTTTGCCTAATATAGTGGATATTACAAAGTATCTTTGAAAGTAAGACCAATTTTATTTGTTTTACATAATAATGAACTCAGAGAAGTTTTCAAAACAGGAAAATTGATTTGATTAATCAGGGCTTATTTCCAAATCTTTTGATGAACAGACTATCAGTAGGCTGCAAGCCAACTCTAAATGCCCTATATGCTTTCCAAATAATTGCACAATATTTTCATTTTCTCCCAGTCTGAAAGAGAACAAAATAACTAAAGTTTTTTTTCAGTTCAAGTAAAAAAAAAATGTTTCTTTTCTTCAAAGTAATCCAGCAACATTAAGTACTTCCCTTTATGATGATAATGAAGATGAACTTTTGCTGCATCATAAGGAAAACTGTCATTTTTCTCACTATTGGGCAGCATTTCAGAAACAACAAAAAAGCCATCCACAAGATTAAAGATCATTCCAGACATCTAATTTCTCAGGGCATAGATTTCCTGTAGCTGAAAATGAGATGAACTCTGGGATCAGGATGAAAGCGTTTCAGAAACCCCAGCCTATAGTTTAGTTGACGGGCCCAGCATGGTATATTTGGATGATCCAATCTCTTAAAAATAACAAATTTTCTCTTAAGGAGAAGGTAACCTCTAATATCACTAGGGACCCCTGTGTTGCTCTGATTGCTACACTCCTTATCTGTAATCTGATAACCCATGGGAAGTGGGAAGAACAAAGACATCCCAGATGCTGTACATCAATCAAAGAATCAGAACTACTACAATGACAACTCAGTTGGTGGTTTTTGAAAATTTATGCCATGAGCCAGCGCAAAATGCGATCATCTCAGGAGTCAGGGCATAATAAGAACCAAGGAGTCTTGCTTCAGGGTCTGAGAGGATTGACAGGGAAATATCTTATTGACAGAAAAGATGGTAACACAGAAATCTGTTTGGGGAGAGAATTTGGGAAAAGAGGGGTGACCCTCAGATTACAGTTTTAGAGAAAGTATAATCACAAAGAGCATCTTGGGGAAAATTTAGAACAAAGATCAACTGGAACGTTCCTTGGACACAATTTCTAGAGCCCAGTATAAGCTTTAACTTATACAATGGACCATGAGACACTGCTATAAGAAGAATTTCTCTCTCTTGAGAGAGAGACAGAGAGAGAGAGAAGAGGAAGAAGAAAAGTGCTTCCTGTAGAGGCAGGCTGGGGGAGAGGGGAGGGGATGTGGAGACATTGGTGGTGATAATAGGGCACAGGTAGAGGGACAGGTGCTGGAACACTGTATGACTGAAACCCAGTCATGAACATCTTGTAATTGTATAGCTCACAGTGGTATAATATATATATTTATATGTTTATATATAAAAATATATAAATATATATTTTATATATATAAACTCTCTAAATGGCTAGAGTGATTTTATTAGGTACACATAAATCTTTTTCTGTTATTGATAGTCCAAAAGGATCATTTTTATTGAGCTCACTTCAGAAAATGACTATTATGGTATTTTAAAGTTCTGGAATCAAACTTGTCAGTTTACTGAGTTTTTCATTGATCTTCTGACATTAGCTTGCCAGCTGAGACTAAAACAAGCTCCAGAGACATAGATCCAATAAACAGGCTAAACATCAACACATTTTCTTATTCCTCCATGTTCCTGTTATTCAGAAAGTTCCAATGCCCCAGCCCAGTCCTGCTGGTGACATTCTGGTCATCTGCTTTCCTCCCAGTATAACCTAGGGGGTGAGATGCATTTACCTGAATTGGGTCTGATCTAGACATTTTCTGATACTCAAATCTTTCTTGCTTAGATCTTCCTCTAAAGTCTTTGCTCAGCCATGGTTAATAGCATCATCAATGCCGTCAATTACCCTTCCCAAACAAAATATAAGGTGGGTATTGTGTTGAATGCTTTCTGAATATCATTATTATAACATTTAGTCCTCACAACTGCATTGCAAGATATGTACAGTATCTATCAGTACATACAGATAGAATTTACATAGTCTATATCAAAGACTTAGACTCAAACTAGCTGATTTGTTTAAGAACCACCCAGAAAATCATAGGGACGGAACTTGAAAGCTAAAACCAACCTCATAAACAAAATACAATATCTCTTATTAAGGCTGTATCAACCCCCCCTTATCCTGAAACTTTAATCCTCTTTTTATCTAGGTTTTACGTGCATTGACCAACATCTTTCATACAATAGCCACCAAAGGAAGTTCTGGTCCACTTTAAGTTTAAGGGGCTAGGGAATGCCAATAAATCTGTGACAATCTGAAAATCAACCTTGAAATGCATGTTTTGAAAACATGGGCTCCATGTTATCTGCTGACTGTGCTAAACTACTTTATGTGCTAAATGGGTTCTGTTTTATACTTGCTTTTCTATTTGCTATCAACATCCTTAAAATTTACAAAATGCCCTGCCATTCCTTTTCTCATGTGCAACAGCATACACATTACTGGTGTTGCTAAGATGTGCTGCTTTCAAAACCCTTTGCTGAATGTAGAGTTTCTTATGTATTAACCACCCATGTTTTGGTTCTCTCATCTATGTGTTTGGTGATGAAGCCATACTGTCAGCATCCTCTAAGCTCTTTGGCTCTTAGCCTAAAGAATGACCTCTTTGCTTTCTCTGAAATAGAAATAAGTGCAACAAATAAAAGATTCTTTTAAATCCTTTTCAAAGTGATATCTTAAAGCAGCCCCATTGTTGCCTACACAACCGCCTACTGAATTGAACAGAGAAGGCATAAACACAATTCCTATATTATCAGTTCCTACATTGCCTGCCCTGGATATTGAACCATTATCTCATTTTAAAAGACTTTAAAATATATCCTGTTGACCTAAGTATTGAATTTAGAGAATCTTGATTTTTCCCCAACCTCTGCATAGAATTATAACAGATAGTTTAGACATCATTTGCAATGTCGGGCATATAACACAAATGGTTATATGCATTCACCAACTTGAGTAACCCTTGGGATGCTGATGTCTTCCTTCACATGCATAAAAATGAGGGTGTGAGGCCTGAGTGATATCACAGTGGGTAGGTCTTTTGCCTTACAAGTATCCTATCTGAGTTCAATCCCCAGCATCCCATATGGTCTGTTGAGCGCTGTCGCTAGTAATTCCTGAGTACAGAACCATGAGGGAACCCCTAAGCATCACTGATGTGATCCATAAAGACTTTCAGAAAAGCTAGGGTGTTGATTCTGTTCATGGGAAGATTTCTGAATAGCTGCTTTATCTATCTGACAGCTTCAGAAACTGAAAAATATTGGTCACACATATAGGATGCCAGGGATTGAACTTGGGTCAGGCGCATGCAAGACAAATGCCCTACCCACTGTACTATGCCTCCGGCAGCTCAGCTTTTATTTTCTAAGAAAAAAAATAGGGCATTATAACTTAAGTTGTTATTTTTAAATTTTTTTTATTACACCTCTATGAGATATACAATTACAAAGATGTTCATGTTTGGGTTTGAGTCATACAGTGTTACAACACCCATCCCTCCACCAATGCCCACTACTCACAACCAATGTTCCCTGATTCCCTCCCCATCCCCCAGCCTGCGTCTATGGCAGGCACTTTGCCTTCTCTCTCTCTCTCTCCCTCTCTCTCTCTCACTCACACACACACACACACACACACACACACACACTCATACACACACACACACACAGCCCAGCTCACGTGGCTACTTGCGGCCACGCAGTTCATCAATAAATGCTATATTTAGAAGTGACTACAAGAGTATGCCACCCGCACAGCAAGCCTGGCAAGCTGCTCGTGTCATATTTGATATGCCAAATACAAGTAACAATTATGTTAGGTCACTCCCATGACCTAATATATTAATTTGGAGCTCTTTATGTTCCTGGAGCGAGCAGATGCCCTTGGGCTCTACTAGCATGAGACAATGAGACAGGAGATATGGAGATGTTACTGGAGCCCACTCGAGCAAATTGATGATGAATGACAAGATAGTGATATATATATATATATATATATATATATATATATATCTTCCTTCTCTTACACATTGTGACTTGTAATACATTTATAGGCTATCGTGTATATCCGTTTGTCTATATTCAATACTCAGTTCTAAACTGAGTTCTAGTATATATTCTATATATATTCTATATGAATATATATGGTATGAATATCTATATATTCATACTATGTATATAGTATGAAACCAATATACATGGTCAGGCAAAACATGGATCAGGTCTTGTCAAAGATGGAATCTACCACAAACATGTGGGAGTCAGAGGTTAGATAACACGGAGAAGGCATAGAGTGCTAATAATTGTAAAAGTGATAATACCAGCCTAGAACAGAGCATTGAATATAGGCAAAAAGATACACATGATAACCTCTAAATGTATGCATTTCAATCCACAGTGTGTAAGAGAAGGAAGAGAGAAAGAGAGAGAGAGAGACTGAAAGAGAGAAAAAGAGATAAAGCACCTGCCATAGAGGCAGGCTAGGGGAAGGGGGAGGGAATTGGGGACATGGTGGTGGGAAATGGGTACTTGTGGAGGGATGGTTCTGGAACACTGTAAGGCCGAATCCCAAACATTAACTTCTTTGTAATTGTATATCTCATAGTGGTATAATAAAATATAAAAACAAATTTTAAATGTTAATGCTCCCTAGAGCTTTATACAGATTCAATGTGGTTCCTATATGATACCCATGACATTCTTAAAGAAATTGACCAGACACTCCTAAAATTTGTATGGAATAATAAAGTCCCATGAATAGCTAAAGCAATCCTGGGGTAAAAGAAGATGGGAGACATCACCTTTCCCAACTTCAAACTGTACTACTAAGTGGTAGTAATTAAAACAGCATGGTATTGTTATAAAAACAAACCTGTGGACCTCTTGTATAGAGTTGTGTATCCTGATACCCATCCTCAAATACATGATCATTCTAATTTTTGATAAATAAGCAAAAAAGTACAAAATGGAGTAAGAAAATTCTCGTCAACAAGTGGTGTTGGAAAAACTGGGCAGCTACATGCAACAAAATGAACTCTGTCTAACACCACATACAAAAAGTCAGATCAAAATGGATTAAAGATCTCAACATCAGACCTGAATCCATAAAACACTGAAGAAAATATAGGAAAATTCCTACACAACATTCAAGCTAAAGCAATCTTCAAACATGAAATACCACTATCAAAGCAATTGGAAGTAAAGACAAACATATGAGACTACATGAAACTAAAAAAAGCTTCTTCATCTCAAAAGAAACAGTGAACAAGATAAAAGGACAGTCCACAGAGTGGGAAAGAATATTCACCCAATACCCATATGATAAGGGGTTAATATCCAGTATACATCAGGCAACATTCAATTAGAATAGGAAGGAATGGGAGTGAAGATAGACGGTCGGCAACTACACCACCTCCTCTTTGCCGATGATACTGTTCTAATAACACCAAGCATTAGCCAAGCGGCACAAATGCTGGCTGACTTTGACCGAAAATATGGAAAGATAGGTCTACAGCTGAATCTCAACAACATGAAAAATGAGCTAGTTCCAGAGGCCCCATTCACTCTCAATAGAACAAACATCCCTAAGTGCAGCAGTTATGTGTACCTAGGTCGAGAAGTCAACATGATGAACAACCTAAATCCTGAGCTACGCAGGCGGAAGAGAGTGGCATGGAATGCCTTCAAAAGCATTGAAGAAATAGAGAAAAAGACAAAGAACCTCCGGCTCCGGGCACATCTCTTTGACTCCACTGTTCTCCCTGCATTAACATATGCCTCATAGACCTGGGCCCTACGAAAGCTGGATGAGAACGCTATTCGGGTCTCCCAAAGGGGAATCGAAAGAGCTATGCTTGGAATATCACGCCTCACTCAAGTGAGAGAAGGAATCTGGAGTTCCGACCTCCTTCGCTGTTCCAGAATCCGGGATGCTGTCTCATTTTCCAAGGCATTGAAAATCAGGTGGGCTGGACATGTAATGCAATTTGGAGACGAGCGCTGGACTAGAGCAGTTACCAACTGGATCCCACAGGACGTCAAAAGATCACGTGGCTGCCCACCTACAAGATGGTCAGACTTCTTCGTCAAGACCATGAATGAACAGTTTGAGGATCTTTGTATTCCTGAAACAACTAGATGCCATTGGGCTACACTGCATGTGATAGGGTCAAATGCTAATGTTACTGGTGCCCGCTCGACCAAATCGATAAACAACGGGATGTCTGGTGATCTAGTAATACATCAGGCACTGGTAGATGTTTACAAGTAGAAAACAGCCAATTCCATCAAAAAAAATCAGGAGAAGAAACTAACTTGAAGGTTTTTGTAAAGTGATTTTTCACTATGTGATGGTGATTCTGATGAACAATTTGTATTGAAGCATTATGGAAAGCACTATCTGAAATTTATTTCATTAAAAAACTAGCTGCAAAATATAAATATATTAATAAATAAATTAAAATACACATGAAATAAGGAGAAAACCTTAACTGCCTTGAACTATATGTTCTCTTAGCTTTGCTCAATGTGTTATTAGCAAGAATATATATTTAACTGATACTCCCCTTCTGGTATTTCTCAGTCATGATTGCTTCCCCACTGCTCCTAGACTTGCTTCACAAACCATGTAAAGAGAGAACTCGCAGCAGCCATAATCAACCTGAAGGACCCATACACGATTAATTCTATGGTTAATCATTTTTTATTTGTTAAGTGCAAGTTATTTTATTGGGAAACCCCTATCTAACCATTGGAATCAAGATTCTGTTGCTCAGAATTGGCAAGAGCAGTGTTACACGTATCACTTAAGTAGTTACACAAATCACTTAATGTTCTTTTAACAAGTTTTCTTTCTCTTTTAGATATATTTTTACAAATAATGTGATGAAGAATAATTATTCCAATTGCTTTTATCTTAAGCCTTTTTAGAAATCCCATACCAAAAAAAAAAATTTCAGAGCCTAGGGGTATAAAATGGAATATTAGAGAGTTTAGTTGCCTGCTGATGTTTGTACAGTGGGTAACTACCTTTATCCATAATACATGGGTAAAGTCAGCACCAAAACTTAAAAAGTAAAGTAAAAATTTTCAAATTTGGATTTGTTGAAGATTCAAGTAACTTTAATCCTGTAATTGGGATTGAACTGCTTTAAAATATGTTTTCAAATATATTCCCACACAAATGATAATATTTGCCATTAATTGGCTATAGAATTCACTCATTTCCCATATCAAGTTCCATGTGCTCATGGAGAAATTCACAGACCCATGTGTAAGTTAGGGATAGATCCAACTAATACTTCGCTTCTCTTTAAACAGCATAGTACAGGAGACTTTAGAAGTGATTTCATGAGTTTCCAAGCCTTATAATTTTTATTAAATTACACATGTTGAATTGCAGAGCAAGCATGAAATGAACATCAAATGCCTTATACTCTGAAGCTCTGAATTTCTTCAGTTTCTTCTCTTTCTAAACTTTGCACTTCAAGTGGCATATTGCGTTTGAAAATGCAAATAGCCAGGAGGAGTAAATTACCTATAAACCAATGAAATATCTGATAAAGGGTAAAGAGATATATAAAATGGTCAAGCAGTAAAAACTAGAATGTGGCAATAAAGAGAAGGTGAACGTTTAATATGAGATCATGTCATGGCACTATTAGTGAGGAAATACCAAAAGAAAGTCAAAATAATGGTCCCAAGCAAACCTTAGAAGATAAGAGCCAAATTAATGGGACTTCACTTGTCACTTGTATCACTTGTATTCCTGAAGTTCATCGGTTTGCTGGAGTGGGCACCAGTAACATCTCCATATGTCCTTTCGCAAGCAAGTGTAGTCCAAGGGCATCTGCTTGCTCCAGAAACAGGAAGAGCCTCAAACCATTCCTTCAGGTCAGGGGAATGAGGTCCATAATTGTTACTGGTTTTTGGCATATCAAATAAAACACGAGTAGCTTGCCAGGCTCTGCCATGTAGGTGGTATATTCTCAGTATAAGCTCTCATTTCGAGCATTTACTGATGAAACTCAATGGGGAAAGATCAGTTTTTCTCTTGGGTGGAGCTCTGAGGAGCTGTGGAGTTTGTATATTAAAAATGACTGACCTCATGGTATGGGGTTTCCTCTGGCTTCTTGCTAGACTCACTGGGATGATGGGCCACAGCTAGATCCTGCCTCGAACTGTATACAGTGTATAAAATGTGAAAGATCCTTTGAAGGACCTGATCCTGTGGACCTGCTCCGAAAGCTGTGGGTCTGGCGTGTCTCTCTTCTGGGGTTGCTTGCATGGAGGTGGAGGAGTGGGAGGAGGAGCCAAAATCCCTGCTCCAAGTCAGGCCAGCATGGCCCTTCCCTGGCATGTATGAGCAAACCCTTGGAGCTATGTTGGACTCGGCCAGAGACTGGACGAGCCCTTCACCACCTCTGGAGCTCCATGGGTTGCTTCCACGTGGGGCGAGTGGCACAGTTGTGGGTCTGGAGTGGTTGGGTCTGGAGTGTCTCTCTTCCGGGTTGCCAACAGAGCTGTGGGTCTGGAGTGTCCCACACAAAAAAATATTAATGGAAAAACTTACTTATTCACAATTAATTTCTACTCATAAAGCAGTAGCTAAGGTGGAGAGTACTAATCACTTTAAATCTCCACCTGTAAGGGTTGGCCACCCGATGGGGTGACTGATGGGAGCCTTGGAACGCCGCACCTACCAAGGAAAACTCTGAGAGACCAAGTCCTATGCAAAAGCAAGGGTTTTATTAATAAGCGAGTATACTCGGGCTCATAGCGTGACCCCAAGCGGTCAGTGGCTAAGAGCCCCGAGCCCTTCCAGGGACGATCTTTTAAGGAATAATTCCGCGCTACAGAAAAGCCCGCGCATAACTATCCAATAGGTTTAAAATACTACATCAAGGTCTGCGCGCAGGCAGCCAATCACTCTGCACCAGGTAACCATCACCCACCAGTCAGGTATCGTACCAAATACAGAGGGGGACATCAGACGCGACCTCTCGGGAATGTTTGCCTTGTAGCCCTCCCTGGAATTATTTGCTTAAGGCCCTTCCTGCTGTGCTCTTGTCGAACTATCATTTTATCAGTTACTTTGGTTGAGCCATTATTTTATCAGTTACCTCTGGCATTTTATCAGTTATCTCTGGTTCCTGTCTTTGTGTTCTGTGGGCGAGGGACCATTCTTTCATCCCCCTTTTCTTATGGGGTTCTCTAATCCCTAGAGACCTGGTTCTTCCCTCCTCTGGGGAGGGCCTGGTATTGTTGCCTAAGTATGAGAAGTTTGACTTCGCCCAACCGACCCTTTATGAACATCATGAGTCTGTTTAGAAGACATGGCCCGAGGGTTAAAATTATTAGGAGTATTATCAGGGGTCCAGCTAAGGCCGACAACAAGGTGGTCAGCCAGGGTGACTGATTCCACCATTTTTCAAACCAACTTCCCTCATCTATTTTGTCCCATTTCCTTTCTTCCAGCCTTTGCGCAGCTTGGCCATAGAGTCTCTGACCACCCCGGTATGATCTGCATAAAAACAACACTCTTCCTTTAAGGCAGCACATAGGCCTCCATCCTTAAGAAAAATGAGGTCTAGTCCCCTTCTGTTTTGTAGTACTACTTCTGACAGGGAGGTGAGAGAGGTCTCTAAGGCTGAGATAGACTGTTCAAGGGCTTTCAGGTCCTCTGCAATAGCAGCCCTTAGCTGTTCCATCTGCCTTCCACCCTCTACCAGAGCAGTTCCTCCCAATCCCACACCAGCAATACCTGCCGTTGCCCCCAACCCGAAGTAATACAGCCAGGGTCAGAGAGACTGGTTCTCTGCGGATCCGAAGGGGAGACCCCTTCTTTCAATTCCTCAAAAGTGGGGAGCTGTAGTAAGTGATGCGAGGATACAAGTGCACCATTACACAGAATCCTGATTGATTAAGGAGGGCAGTGGAGACACAGGGTGTAAGACCCGTGCCGCATGCCCACCAGCCCCCCATCCGACGGACCAGGTACGGCTGGTTCCCTGACTGGGGTTGTGTGGTAGCCAGACAGAAAGGGGAGTCGGGGGTGGGATTACCCACACATACACCTCGCCCAGAAATGTCAGACAGGGTGAGTTTTCCTTTCCCTGTCCCCAGGGACAAGTGTTGGTAAAGTTGTAAGTACCATTATAGGCAATTCCTTCATAATAGGGAGGGGCTTCCAAAGACATAACCAACAAGATTGAGTGAGGTTGCTGTTAGACTTATTGAGGGCCAGGTAGGCCCCTTCGATTAGGGCGAGTAGCGTGCAGGGCCCTTGGGGATGACTGGTGGTGGCTAACATGGCCGTGGTGCTGGGTGGACCTGGGCTCAGGGTAGGGGACTCTGTCCGGTTGGTAGGAGTAGGGGCCTCGGCGGAGGGCCCCGGAGAGTGGAGGGGTCTCAGAGGGAGCGGGCGGACCACTGTTCCCAATGGGTTTGGGCCTAGGGATCGGGTTGGGGGCTCCTGGAGCACTCGGAGGCGAATGGTGAACCATAGGCCGAAATCGTAGCCTGAAGAGTGAAACCTCAGACCCCAGGTGCGCCCCTTCATCCATTCGGTTAGCTGGATGGCCTGAGCCCCGTTTGGAGAAAAAGAGACTTTGAGGGGGTTACAGAGCCATGTCTGGTGGCACCATGAGGTGGTAGTAAGGCAAGCCTGCTTGCTGTCTGGGGTATGGTTTTTTCCTACAACAATCCAGTCCCAGCTGGAGCTGGGTCTCCAGTAGGCTGCCCCTGTAGTCTCACACCCCCAAGCTTTGCAGTAGAGGGACTCTACGCTTCCACACCGCTTCTGTTGGTCTCTACTCCTTCCATCTTTAGGGCATACATAAAAATCAAGCTGACTGAGGAGGCATCGGTTCCTACCATCCCGGCAACCTCCCCCCATTCCATGATGCTCCCGGGGCTGGATTGCCCCTCTGTTGGGTAATAGGGATGTTCTGAGGGCTGTCAACTGTCTCCACATCCCAGGTTTCTAGGCCCACGGCTAGCTGACATACATCTGGATACAGGATCGGCCACCAAGTACCAGGAGTGTGGGTACCACTGGTGGACCAGACAACCTGTCCTGTGGGATTTACCACCTCCCATGTCAGGGGCTGAGGGGCATGTGGGTTAGGCTTAGTCCAGGCTACCCCCAGGCTTGAGGTTAGTACCAGCAGTACCAGTTCGGCGAAGGCGAAGCTTGAGGGGATTCTCAGTTCTTTCCAGCCGCCACTTGTCCTCCTGCTTGTCTTCCTTGGTGGGGAGCAGGTTTAAGGTGAGAGGCATGAATCCAAGCTGCAATGCCATCAACCTTCACAGCCGTCCGGGTTGTTAGGATGACTAGATAAGGGCCTTTCCAGCGAGGTTCCAGGGTCCGGGCCAGGTGTCGGCGAACATACACCAGGTCACCAACTTGATAACGGTGAGGTACTTGGAGGTCCCCAGGCTGGTAGGCCGCGACCAACTGCTTCCAGTGAGTCTGCTGGACCGCCTCTATTGCCTTTAATCGGGCCATAAGGGGGTGGAAAAAGAAGTTAATCCATCAAACAAGTTCAAATCCCCTTACCGGAGGGGGAGCTCCATACAATATTTCAAAGGGAGTAAGGTTAAACAGCGAGGGGAAGGGGTATTTCGAGCTCGAACAGAGCGTAAGGTAGGAGCATGGTCCAATCTCTCCAGCCGGTTTCTAAAGCTAATTTAGTCAAGGTCTCCTTAATGGTCCTGTTCATTCTTTCTACCTGTCCTGAACTCTGGGGTCTATATGCACAGTGCAATTTCCAATTGAACCCCAGTGCTACTGCTATTCCCTGACTAACTCGGGCCACAAATGCAGGCCCATTATCTGACCCGATGGTATGAGGAAGTCCAAATCTAGGAAATATCTCTTCTACAATTTTCTTTACCACCACCTGGGCTGTCTCCCCTTTAGTAGGGTATGCTTCTGGCCATCCAGAAAAGGTATCAACCATAACTAGGAGGTACCTGAACCCATACCGAGCTGGCGTCACTTCTGTGAAATCTATCTCCCAATATTGCCCGGGTCGGTCCCCCTCAGTCTTTTCCAGGTCCTGTGGCCTTACTCGCGGGGTAGGCGTTTACTTTTTGGCAAGCTTTACAGTTTACAACCAAGTCCTGGGCCAATTGCAATGCCTTCTCAGGGAAGGCGTGAACGGCTGCGCCCTGAGCAACTCTGCCATCTTTCTCGCCCCAAATGTGTAAGCTTATGGAGGGTCTGCAAGTAACTTACGGCCAGTTGGTCACAAGTTTCTTCAGGTTCGGTCTCACCTGGTGCTTCCTCAGCTACAGCAGTTAGGATCGCCGCCTCTGGAGGCGGAGGCTGCTTGTCGGGCCTGCTCATCAGCTTTCCTGTTTCCCACCGCCACCGGGTCAGTTCCACGCTGGTGACCTGGGCAGTGGACTATAGCAATTGCAGTGGGGAGGAGAACCGCAGCCAGGAGGCGCAGAATTTCGGGTTTATTCTTTATTTCCCTTCCGGCCGAAGTCAGTAGCCCCCTCTGCTGGTAGATAGCCCCATGTATATGGGCCGTGGCGAAGCGTAGCGACTGTCAGTGTAGATTGTAGCTCTCTTACCTTCTGCCAGCTCCAAGGCCTTAGCCAGCGCGATGAGCTCGGCCCTTTGGGCAGACGTGCCCTCGGGCAGTTTTTCTTCCAGATGGTCTTTTCAGCACTTACTACCGCTGCTCCTGCCCTTCTTTTTCCTTCTTGGAGAAAGCTGCTACCATCCGTGAACCATATAACCTCCGCGTCCAGGAGGGGCGAATCTTTCAGGTCCCGCCTAATTCCCGTCTCCTCTGCCAGGATCTCTTGGCAGGTATGCACAACAGGCCCTTGGGCCTCATCTGGCAGCAGGGTGGCAGGATTCAGAGAGGTCGGGTAACCAAGGACACCCTGTCCTTGTCCAGTAGGAGGCTCTGGTAGTGGGTTATGCGGGCATTGGTGAGCCACCGGTCTGGGGGCTGGCGGACTATGCTTTCCAGGGCATGTGGGGCAATTAGAGTTATCTGTTGTCCCAGGGTCAGCTTGTCAGCGTCCTTTATCAGGAGGGCTGCAGCCGCAATGGCCTTCAGACACTTGGGCCATCCGCTGGCTACTGGATCTAGTTTTTTTGATAGGTAGGCCACGGGTCGCCTCCAAGGTCCCAAAGTTTGAGTTAGCACCCCTTTCGCTATGCCCCTTTCTCATCCAAATAGAGGGTGAAAGGTTTCTCCACATCAGGAAGAGCCAAAGCGGCGCCGAGTAGGGCCTTCTTTATGTCATCGAAGGCCCGCTGTTGGTCTGGTCCCCATTCATAAGGGGTTCCATTTTTGGTGAGGGGGTATAGCGGGGCAGCCATCTGAGCAAACCCTGGGATCCATAGCCGGCAGAATCCAGCCGTCCCCAAGAATTCCCTTAATTGGCGTCGGGACATGGGGGTTGGAATCTGAGTAACAGTCCTTTTCCGGGCCTCTGTGAGCCACCTGTGCCCCTTCTTCAGGGTATATCCCAAAAAGGTAACCTCCTCTTTACATAGCTGGGCTTTTCGGATGGAGGCGCGATACCCCAGCCTGGCCAATTCGTCCAAGTAAGGCACGGGTCCCATACTCACAGGCCTCCTTAGAGTCGGCTGCCAGCAACAAGTCGTCCACATACTGCAGTAGGGTAACATCCGGGTTTGCCTGTCGGAAGGCTCTCAAGTCACCGTGCAGAGCTTCATCAAAGATGGTGGGAGAATTCTTGAATCCCTGCGGCAACCAAGTCCAGGTAAGTTGGCCAGAGATTCCTAGATCAGAGTCTGTCCATTCAAAAGCAAACAGGGGCTGGCTCAAGGGATGTAGGGTAAACAAAAGAAGGCATCTTTCAAGTCCAGGACAGTGTACCATTTCCGTCCGGGGCCCAGAGAACTAAGCAAGTTGTATGGGTTAGGTACTGTAGGATGTATGTCCTCCACTCTGCTGTTTACCTCTCGGAGGTCCTGTACCGGCCGGTAGTCCCCTGTTCCTGGTTTCTTTACAGGAAGTAGGGGAGTGTTCCAGGCCGATTGACAGGACACCAGCACCCCTGCCGATACAGCTTCCGAATGTGGGGCCTAATTCCCTCCCGTGCTTCCCGGCTCATGGGATATTGGCGCACCCGTACAGGAGTAGCAGTTGCTTTTATGGTTACCACTACAGGGGGCTGTTGAGCTGCTAGTCCTAGTCCAGCTGTTTCTGCCCAGGCTTGTGGAAACAGCACCAGCCATCGCTCGGTTTCGCGGCCGGGGTTCTTGTGGGTTCGCAGCCTGGTACAGTTGATATTCTTCATCTGCAGTGAGGGTTAGAATGGCAGTAGCTGCTACTTCTTCTGCCTCGGGAGTTCCTACTATGCGGGCTTCGGAAGGTTACCTCGGGGCCCGCTTTTCAAAGGCAATGTTGGCCCTCAGCTTGGTTAGCAAGTCCCTTCCCAGTAGAGGAGCAGGACAACTTGGGATGACTAAGAAAGAATGCTGAATTTTTCCTTTTCCCAAGTCCATTGTCCGTTTGGTGGTCCATGGCCGATAACTGCTGCCATTTGCCCCATGCACCAGAGTCCGTTTGGTGGACAATTTTCCCAGTGGCTGTTTCAACACTGAGAAGGCTGCTCCGGTGTCTACTTCAAAGTCTATGGGGGTCCCCTCCACTGCAAACTTTACCCTGAGCTCACGGAGGGGGTCTGAGCCCTGACGGCCCTATTCATCCAGGGTCAGGAGCTTAGTGGCCTTGTCCTTCCTCTGTTTGTAAGGGCAGTCTCGTGCCCAATGTCCCTTTCCTTTGCAGTAAGCACATTGATCTGGATCTAGTGGGGTAGTCCGGGGGCTCTTGCCCGCAGCCGGCCTCCTCGGGATCCCCCTTCTCTGGGCCGTACTGCTGCTGCCAGAATTTTAGTCATTTCTCGGTTTCTTCTCTGTTCCCTTTCTCTTTCCCTTTTCTCTCTTTCCTCCCTCTCTCTCTCTCCTCTGCTTCTCTTGCCTTTCCTCCTTTTCTTCCTGTGTCTCTCTCTTATGAAAAACCTTATCCGCTTCCTTCACCAAATCCCTCAAAGTCATGTCCTGTATCCCATCCAATCTCTGTAACTTCCTTCTGATATCTGTGGCTGACTGTCCAATGAAAGCCATAGCCACCGACCCCTTTGTGCTCCTCCGACTCGGGGTCGAAGGGAGTGTACCTTCGGTAGGCATCCATGAGCCTCTCTAAAAAAACGAGTGGGAGATTCATCCGGTCCCTGGCTGACCTCTCTCACCTTGGCCAAATTAGTTGGGCGCCGTGAGGCAGCCCGGAGACCTAGCTAACAGAATCCGGCGATAGTTGGACAGATGCTCCCTACCTTGGGGGTGTTCGGGTCCCAGTCCGGACGCCGTGCGGGAACTGGTCATCAATAAGATTAGGGGAGGGCAGTGGGCCTCCCATCATCTCCAGGCACGTTCTTCCGGGCCTCCAGTAGGATACGATCCCGCTCCTCTGCAGTGAAAAAAGTGTCCAACAGTTGTTTACAGTCATCCCAAGTGGGTTGGTGCGAAGTTGCAAATTGACTCTACCAGCCCGGTCAGTCTGGCAGGATCCTCTCTGAAAAAGTAGGGTTATTATTTCTCCAATTATACAGATCAGAGGTTGAAAAGGGCCAATACTGTACTGCTTGCATCCTATTTCCATCACCCTCCTCTATCAGGGGCCCGTAAGGGCGGAGGGGTAGTGTTACAGTTTCTCGGGGACTGGTGGTGGGAGGTCAGGCCCCTCGGGTGTTCTTCTTCTTCTGGTACGGGTTCCTTTGGGCTGCGGCGCCGTTGGTCCGGCGTTTGCCCCCTCCCCCCCTCATTGGGCAGTGGTGGCGGCGGGTTAGGCAGACCAGCGCCTGGAGCTGCAGCCGATGGCGGCAGCGGCGGTGTGGGGAGCGGAGGGTAAAGGGGGGTTTCGGTTAGGGGGTAGGGTAGGGGGGAGGTATGTCTCCCGGGGGCAGATCGAGAAGGATCAGGTCTTGGGACTCAGGGAGAACGGGGGACCGTCGGGAGGGGTGCCTGACTGGTTCGGGAGCCAAAGGCGGCAACGGAGGCCTCTCCCTGCTCAGGAGGAGAGCTTTTACCCCCTTCCCAGGGCCCGTTCTGGAAAGGAAAGGCTTCACCCATGGGGGAGGATTCTCGCAGAGATCCCTCCAAAGAAGGATATAGGGTTGTTGGTCCGGGTGTCCGTGGGGGTCAGGTCGGAAGACCACATCCTGGACTGCCCGGATCAGGTCCAGGTCAAATGCTCCTTCCGCCGGCCAATCAACATTGAAGGTCGGCCATTCTGCTGAACAAAAGGTCTTCCATTTTCCTTTTTGGACTAGAAACGAGATATTAGATCCGCGTTTGCGAACTTCAGACCAGTGGTCCAAAGTCAGAGAAAGAGGAGTGGAAGGAGTCTGCCCCATGGCCAGTGAGGCAGGAGAGAGAAATTCAGGGGTACCGTAAGAAAGTCAGAAGAGACAGAAGAACACTGAACGACAATAACACACCTAAATAAGTTTTCCACAGACACGACAGAGACAAGGGTCTAGGGGCTTGATTTGAGCCTGGTAAAAACCTGACAGTTTCACTAACAACCTGGAAGGAAGCGGTAAATCTTGACACCGCTTTCCTCCCGCCAGACCTGGGAGGAAACGACTCCTCCCGCCAGACCTGGGAGGAAACGACAGCGGTTTTCTTCCCGCCAAACCTGGGAGGACGCTGCAGCACTTTCCTCCCGCCAGACGGAGAAGTCCGGTGTCCCCGGATCTCCACCACCACTGGGGCGTCCCCCAGGGCTGTGACCTGTGGTTTTTAGGACACGTCTATCCACCACAGTCGGGGAGAGAGTGGGCGAGGCTCACGCCCTACCGACCCCTCGATCCGACAGTCACTACAGAAGCTGGCACCCTGAATCAGACTTAGCGATCGCAACTATAAAAGGACGTCCACTTACCCAGGATGGTCTTGTCAGGGTGCTCGAGGCAGGTGGGGTCCTTGGCTCCCGGATCCCGGACGAGCCCCCAAATGTAAGGGTTGGCCACCCGATGGGGTGACTGATGGGAGCCTTGGAACGCCGCACCTACCAAGGAAAACTCTGAGAGACCAAGTCCTATGCAAAAAGCAAGGGTTTTATTAATAAGCGAGTATACTCGGGCTCATAGCGTGACCCCAAACGGTCAGTGGCTAAGAGCCCCGAGCCCTTCCAGGGACGATCTTTTAAGGAATAATTCCCGCGCTACAGAAAAGCCCAGCGCATAACTATCCAATAGGTTTAAAATACTACATCAAGGTCTGCGCAGGCAGCCAATCACTCTGCACAAGGTAACCATCACCCACCAGTCAGGTATCGTACCAAATACAGAGGGGGACATCAGGCGCGACCTCTCGGGAATGTTTGCCTTGTAGCCCTCCCTGGAATTATTTGCTTAAGGCCCTTCCTGCTGTGCTCTTGTCGAACTATCATTTTATCAGTTACTTTCGGTTGAGCCATTATTTTATCAGTTACCTCTGGCATTTTATCAGTTATCTCTGGTTCCTGTCTTTGTGTTCTGTGGGCGAGGGACCATTCTTTCACACCCATGGAACAGGTAGCCAATCAGAATGTAGAATGGGATGCCTGGGGGTGGGATTTAGCAACATATAAGAGGAAACTCCAAGCCCCATCTCTCTCTCTTTCTCTCTCTCTCTCTCTCTCTCTCCTTCTCTCTCTCTGTCTGTCTCTCTGTCTCTCTCTGTCTCTTTCTCTCTCCCTTTTTTATCTCTCTGTCTCTCTCTGTCTCTGTCTCTATGCTCTCTGGGATCACTCCCTGGATCAGGCAGGGCTCAGAAGCCCAGGACAGCTTAGGTATAGGCAGGGCTCGGATGCCCAGGATAGCTCAGGCACAGGCAGGGCTTGGATGCCCAGGTAGTGATAAGTTATGAACACAAAAGTCTCACCCACATGAATAGGGCCATGGTATAGACTACTAAGGAAAGCTGGCATAGGGCGACAGGAACAGCTGGGGTACAGCAACAGGTACAGAGCACAGGGTTCTTGCTCAAGCACAAGACTGGGACTGGACAGAGAGAGCGGCACAGGGGCAGTACCTGGCCGCCATCGTTCAGGGAGACACATGTAGACTGCGTGGGACAGGAGAGGGAAGTCATTCCCAGGATCGGGCAGTGCCAGGGACAGAACTAGTGACATGATTCACAGGCGTAAGAGCGGCCTGGACACCTGTGGATGGACCTGGAAATATCACCTTTACTACCCATTTACTACACATCACCTTTATTACACATTAAACCACTCAATCTTTCGAGTTTTGTATGCAAATCTTTCACACGATTCTCAAGAATCCACTAGCACAGGAAAATCCACTTTTGTATTAACACTAAGGAGAGGGTTTGCCGAGTGTCTCAGTCTCAGCATTATTAAAAGGAAACAACAGTTACTAGGACACAAAGAACATCCCACCTTGCATTGTAAAATTCAGCACTTCATGAACTTTAGTCTTAAGTAAATTATCGAGTAAATCCACTTTTAATCTCCATTTTTGTTGATTTTGGATTTTGTAATACAACAGCAGACTGTGCAGAGAAACTTAATGGACAAATCAAAACATTCATAGAAATAAAAATTCCCTCTTCCTTCCAGATTGAAATCAAGAGGCAAGTTCTAGCTTCTTACCTAAATGGTAGTTTTCATGGAGAAATAAGCATGCCAAAACCTGATGCCTCCTACCTGGTCAGCGACAGAGGAAAAACAGACATGAGGGTCAGAGCTACGTTTTCAGGCTGAGATGTCCTGGTTCTTACCTTCGGCACTTTTCGCCTCTTGTAAAGTGACTGCACGCAGGGCTGGCAGTGTGCACATCATGATAAATCTCCCTCCATTAACTACATTTAGGGTTTGGAAACTTGCCTTTTCCCCCCACCATGAAACAAACACCCTGCCTCCCAGTTTTTCATACATCCCTATTTTTTTTAACATAGCCTCTTGTTACCTTAGCATTTAACACTTGGGAAAGATGAATTGTCGCAGTATCTCCCTGAGTCTACAAAATTATGCCTGCTATGGAACCAGGAAGGCATGCTTCAGGAATGCCCGTCACATTACTTAGCAGGGAGAGTTTTCTTAAATAATGCTTTTTACATTTCTCATCCTCAGACTTGGGGACATTGAGTGCCAGTGGCTTGCAGCTAAAGACTGTTAATTATCATTCTTGGTGATCATTTGCATTTATATGGCACCTTTACAGGAGCAAATCAAATCATTAAAGCTATTATACTAATGAATGCAAGGCAGCAGTCCCATTACCTCCACAAGTATTGAGCAAAAAATAAGGTTCTTGGGGAACCGCAAATGGTGCCGATTAGGCCCTGGCTTCTCACACAGTCCCCAGACTCAAGCAGGTACCGTGGAGTTTAGGGGCCTGAACGAAAGATCTCCACAACTTAGAAGAATTTATTTATGATCTTCGCATGACAAGGAAAAATTATATGGAAAAAAAATAATCATTCCCAAAATTACTTGGAGGTGCTTTGAAACAAGTCAAATCCTGTGTTCTAGCCTATATCTGAACTGTAGGGAAGAACTTGTAAGGATTTTACTCCATCAATTGACCCCCAATTATTATTTTTCTTTATTTTTCTTTTTTTCTTATTGGCTTTATGGGTCACACTTTGGTGATGCTCACAGTTTACTCCTAGCTGGCTCTACACTCAGGAATTATTCCTGGTGCACAGGGGGCCATATGTGATGCTGGGGATATAATCCAGGTCTGGCACGTGCAAGACAAGTGCCCTACCAGCTGTGCAATTGCTCAGCCCTCATCCCCAAATTCTTAAAAGGCAGTACTCATGGGACTAAGGAATTAGGAATTCTGTTCCATTATGCCCATTCAATTGCGAATGTTGGGAATGTCTATAAATACAGTCTTTTAAGATAAAAAAAAAACACTTTAAACTCATTTGCTTTGACCTCCTTAAATTTATTCTAAAGCATTCTTCAAAAAAATCACCTGTTTATTCTAAATGCCAGTTTTATAGTTAAATCAGGTATTAAAGTCTTCTAAGACAGTAATACTTCTCACCAGTATTAATCATGTTTGCCAGCACTAGACCCTGAAGAAACAGTGACAAACCAGACAATATACACCTTATATACATCGGGTCTCATCCCCTACTATGCTGTTAATACTCCAAAGCATTGTCATTGGCCAAGCAAAGAAAAGCAATAAAGGACCAAATGGGATTACATCAAATTTTGAAAACCTCTGTACCCTTGGACAAAGAATATTGAGTATATACAGAAGAAAAGCAAAATAGACATAAGAACTCATTCACAATAAATGGAGACATTACTGGTGCCCACTCAAGCAAATCGATGAACAATGGGAAGACAAGTGACAAGTGATAAGTGACATAAGACACTTGCCTTGTTGCAGACCAGAGGTTGATCCCTAGCACCAAATATTTTCCCCAAGCCCTGACAGAAATGATACTTGAGCACAGAGCCAGGAATAAACCTTGAGGACTGCTGGGTAAGTCCCTCAAACAAAAAATAGCAAAGCTAAAAACACAAACAAAGTAAACTGAATAAATAAGAAGCTTCTTCACCACAATGACCAGAAAAAAAAAAAAGGCACCCCGCTGACTGGTGAGAATATTTGCCCACCATCATATGACAAAAACATTACTATCCAAGATACATAAAGTACCTGCAAAACTAAAGAATAAATAAACAAACAAACAAACAAATAAATAAATAAATAAATAAATAAGCCAAGCTTATCCAAAAATTTGAAGAATGGGTAAGAGAAACTTCTTCAAGGAAGACATGGAATGGCCAATAGGAATGTGAATTTTTTTTTTTCTCTGCATCACTTAGGATAGGGTAAAGCAAATCAAAAATAACAGTGTAGCAGTGAGATGTACATAGCAGAAATAAGAGTGCTGTCTGAGATAGAGGGAAAGGAAAAGCTTATCCATGCTGGTAGGGGCCAGAGTGATAGCACAGTGGGGAGGGAGTTTGCCTTGCATGTGGCCCACCCATGTTCGATCCCGGCATCCCATATGGTCCCCGAGCACCACCAAGAGTAATTATTGAGTGCAGAGCCAGGAGTAAACCCCGAGCGTTGCCAGGTGTGACACAAAAAAGCAAACAACAACAACGAAAAAAAGTTTTCCACTGCTGGTGGGATTGATGACTGATGCAACTTTTTTTGGAAAACAATATGGGCACCTCTCAAAACACTTAAAATTGAACTCCCATATGACTCAGAAATTCCACTTTTTGGCATCTTGCTCAAGTGTCTCTAAACTCTTTTCAGAAAAGACAATTGCACTCCTATGTTCATTCACAGTAACCCACATCTGGAAACAACCCAAGAGTCCAGAACATCTGACTGAAAAAGGAAGATAAACACTTATACACACAGTCATATTACTTGGTTACTAGAAAACATACTATAATGCAACTTGCCATTATATGGATGGAACTAGAAGGTACTAAGATGAATTAAATGATCCAGAATGAGAGGAATAAATATGGAATGATACCTCTCACATGTGGGATACAAGAAGCATAGTGAGGCAATAACAGATGGCCAAAGAGAATCTGGGAACTAGTCAATAAAACTGAGGCAACCATGTTAGGGACAAGGGGAGGCGGGGGTGGAGGAGGGGACTCTGGGACTGTGGACTGTGATTGGATAAGGATACTGGGGGTGGGTATGTGGTATTGGAACACTGTATGTATGAAACCCTATGATTGAGAGTATGAAAATCACTGTTACAAAAAGGAAGATGAAAGAAAGAAGAGAGAAAGGAAGGAAGGAAGGAAAGAAGGAAGGAAGGAAAGACAGATGAGAGAAAGAAAGAAAGAGAGAGAAGGAGAAAGAAAGAAAGAAAGAAAGAAAGAAAGAAAGAAAGAAAGAAAAAGAAAGAAAGAAAGAAAGAAAGAAAGAAAGAAAGCAAGAAAGCAAGAAAGCAAGAAAGAAAGCAAGAAAGCAAGAAAGCAAGAAAGCAAGAAAGCAAGAAAGCAAGAAAGCAAGAAAGCAAGAAAGCAAGAAAGCAAGAAAGCAAGAAAGCAAGAAAGCAAGAAAGAAAGAAAGAAAGAAAGAAAAAGAAAGAAAGAAAGAAAGAAAGAAAGAAAGAAAGAAAAAAGAAAGAAAGAAAGAAAGAAAGAAAGAAAGAAAGAAAGAAAGAAAGAAAGAAAGAAAGAAAGAAAGAAAGAAAGAAAGAAAAGAAAGAAAGAAAGAAAGAAAGAAAGAAAGAAAGAAAGACCAAAGCAGGAGGAAGCAAGGTGAAATCTGCTTGCTCAAGCATCCCCTCTGTGATGCTATAAAAACTCACTGACTCATCTTTTAACTTCTTTTAAACATAGTTCAAAGATTTCAGCAAAATATTCTTGAAGGAAGTTGACATTGGTGGTGGTATTGGGACACTGCATGCCTGGAAATTCTATTATGTACAGTTTTGCAAGAAAAGCATCTGTTCTAGGAACTGAGAGATAGTGCAGAGGTCGTAACACTTGCCTTGCACCAGCTACCTGGGTCAGATCCCCAGCACCCCATATGGTCCCCTTTACCCCTAAGAGAAAACACTGAGTGCAGAGCCAGGAGCAAGCCCTGATCAACACCAGTGCGGCCCCCAAACAAACTCTAAGCAAAAACCACATCTCTTTCAGAAAACATGCCCCTTTCTAAACATTTTTAGCATTCAACTCATAAAATTCCTGCTCAACCTTGTGCTTAACCTACAAATTCTATTTTAAATTGGCAATCATTATATGTTTATTTGGTGAGTTGTACGGACAGAGTACTTCCTGGCTTTTAAGTAGGACAAGTAGTTGGTTGTTTATTTTTTTTCTATTACTCAGACCTGGTACCATATGACACATAAACACATTTGCTGAAGGCCTTTTAATGGCTCCATAATTTTGGGGGCTCCTTTTAATTCTTCTGTTTGAAGGATAACTGTTCATTTCTTTTCAATTTTCCTACTGGCAAGTAATTTTGGTCCTGTGAAATTAAAAAAAAAATTGAGTCAAAGCTCAATAATAAATTCAAGTTGTATCGTGCTAAACCAGACCAAAAATGTTAGGAGTATTCCGCCATCAGGAGCTATATGCGAAACTTTTATAGAAAGGAGGAAGAGTAAACAGCAAGGGAAGTTTAAGCAATGAACTCAATTGCGGAAGCTAATGGGCTCTTTGGAACAGGTTATCTTTGATTGCAACTTCTTAACCTTGATGCACAGTCTTGGTACCTGAACTTCTGGTAAGGTAATCATTTAATTTAATTATTTAATTATTAATATTCTGTAATTTAATTATTTAATACTCTGTTACAGAGATAATCATCAAATTTTGATAGATAATAATTACCTAGGCAGGTCTTCAAATGAAAGTGATTTGTTCATTTTTCCAATGAGTTTTTCAAGGTCAAATCTGTCCGAGATGAATAATTTCTAATTGCATTCTCAATAATACTAAATAGCAAAGACACCCAGACACTTTTGCATTCTCTCACTTTATAGAACTTGTTTTGTCAGAATATTATGTCACCCACTTGACTTGGCAATTAGAATTAGTTAATGCCACCCTGAAACTAATGTTTTCATCAAAGACTCTCCTCAGATAGTTACTGAAGTCTCAGTAGCATATCCCTAGCAATCAAGAACAATTACATGATTATTTCCTGAACTTGTGATAATTTTTTACCTGTCACATCAAAATGATTAATCCCCAGTCATTTTTTTCTGAAGAACTATATAGGTTTATCTGAAAGATAAGATGGAGAAACCAAAGAGAAATGGAAAGGCTGACTATTTAACGTTTCATCTGAAATTCAGAGTTTGAGCTTCAATTTCCTATAATGTTCTATTTTATATATTTACTTGCTTGCTCATTTATTCATTATATACCCAAAATGAATCCGGCTGTTAAGATTTACTCTTCTAGTATTTTCATTAGATAAAAATTGCATTCTTAAATATTAGTTATAAAAGAGGGTTATAACTATTATTGAATAGACTATATATTTAAGATTTCTGAGAGCTTCTAACTATGTCTATGTATAGTGAGATCCACAGGCAAAGATATGTGTGTGAATAGGGTGTGCACAGTATAGTTGAAAATAAAGAATAAGCTAACTACCTAAACACCAGAGTTACAAGCTTTTAGTGTTTTACTACAGCTCTTCCAGTTCAAAGTTCTAAAACTAATTACTTTGTTCCTCAATCATTTAAACTTCAAAATGGAATGAACCTTATTCTTCTCTTTGTGAGGAACAAAAAAACACAGAATACAACCTCTGAGGAAGCACTCAACTTAAATTAGAAAAAAATCAGTAAATTAGGGCAAAAAGACAAACATGACATTTATGTCATACAGACTCCCAAAGTCTAAAGAATTTTTTTTTCTTTTTGGATCACACCCAGTGATGCTCAGCAATTACTCCTGGTGGTGTTCAGGAGACCATATAGGATTCAGACTATTGAACCTGGGTTGGCATGTGCAAGGCAAACACCCTGCCTGCTGTCCTATCACTCTGGCCCTGAATTTTCCCGCATTAGAATTTGTTTTATCTATTTGGCGGTAACAGTGCATTTTGTCAGACTGAATATTCTTCTCTGTTGAGCAGATTTGGCTAAGTTTTCCCATATTTTACCTTTTTTCCCATTCCACCAGCACACATCTCATCACTGTAGACTTCAGCTTTTCTTTCCAATTTCCCTCTGAAAACTAACTTTGACGGGCCGGAGCGATAGCCCAGTGGGTAGGGCATTTGCCTTGCACGCAGCCGGCCTAAGCCGGCCCGGTTCGATCCCCGGCATCCCATATGGTCCCCTGAGCACCACCAGGAGTAATTCCTGAGTGCAGAGCCAGGAGTAACCCCTGAGCACGCCCGGTGCGACCCAAAAAAGAAAAAAAAAAAAAAACTAACTTTGACAGCCATTGATGAAGATTCTGTGCTCATCAATGAAAAACTAGTAAACTACTAGTTCACATAGTAAACTCCTCTTTACTATGTGAATATCATTTAGACTGAAATCATTTAGAAATGCAGACATTCATTAAAGGCGATTTTATCCAGGGTTCAATTGAAAGACAGGTTTACATAATCACCTAGACATGAGCCTCTGAGAGCACTTGGTAGTGTAAACCAACACCCTGTCTTCCTTGTAACTAGTAGAACGAGAGCATTCTAGAGTTCTGGTCTCCCATATGACTCCTGAGCATTTCTCCTACCCAAGAAGTCCTCATCAATAAAGCACACATTATATTTCAAAGAATTTCATATGAAACAGTTTATAAGTAAAGTTTACATGAACTATATTACAATTTTAATATTATTGATATTTTAGGGTAAAGAACACATAAATGATTGTAATCATTTGATCCTTTATACATTTATAAACATATAAAGAGCATATAAATATGAATTAATTAAATTTTTTACTTCTTAAATATGATTATTAGAAAATTGACTATTATATATGAGGCTCACATTATATTTCCATCAGACTGCCTAGTCTAACGAAGAAATGAGTTTCCACAGGAAGTGTGTTTTCATTTAATAGCACTCTCCTAAATCAGACATTTAATGTGTGCACTAGCATCAGCAATTTAGCTTTTAGGAATTATTCTGATGTAATCAAGTGCATGAACAATACTGCTCTGCACAATGACATTTAAAACTAAACACCTAAAATATCCATACCCAAGAAATTGTTGACTAAGTTAGGATATATCATACCAAGAAGTTCCTGGTGTCCTTTAGAGGTGGACTTTATAGATTTCTATTTATATAGTATTAGTCAGTTGCTACTTTCACTGCCCAGTTTATATTTTTCTTCTTTTCAGAAAATCAATACTAATTTTTCCACTTAGACATTATCTTCATTCCCATTCTTGGTCTTTAATATCCATACCTGTCCTACACTTATATTAATAATCCAAATTTCACTCATGATGGTTTACCCTCCTGGTCTCAACACTTGGTGCTGGAGTGTTTACTTGATCCAAGTTATCTGAATCAGAACCAATTTGCCTATTTCAAAGAATACTCTTTAGAGGATGATATATTAGCCTGCTTATATTTGCAGTCAAATTATCTCCTTCTCCATGACAAACAGATGAAGCCCAGACAAAAGTTCATAGCAGCATTATTCACTATAGCCAGAATCTGGAAGCAACCAGAGTGCCCGAAAATCGATGACTGGATAAAGAAGCTTTGGTACATCTACACAACGGAATACTATGCAGCTGTTAGGAAAAATGAAGTTATAAAATTTGCCTATAAATGGATGGACATGGAGAAGATTATGTTGAGCGAAATTAGCCAGAAGGAGAGAGACAGATACAGAATGACTGCATTTATTTGCATGGCATAAATATATATGCACATATTATGATACCAATATCCAAGGTCAAGTGAAGCATATATCGGGAGGTCTTGTCAAAGGTGGAAATTATCACAAACATGTGGGAGTCAGAGTTTAGGTAAGACAGAAAATGGAACAGGGTGCTAATAATAGTCGAGGGTACTAATGCCAACCTAGAACTGAGCATTAAATAGAGAAGGATTCACATGACAACCTTTTAATGTATGTTCTGTAATCCATAGTCTGGAAGGGAAGGAAAAGAGAAAGAGAGAGAAAGGCAAAGAAATAAAGAACCTGCCATGGAGCAGGGCTGGGGAAGGGGAGGGAACCGGGATGTTGTTGGTGGGAGATGGGCACTGGTGGAGGGACGGGTGCTGAAACACTGTATGACCAAAACACAAACATGAACTTTTTTAATTGTAAAAAAAAAAAAAAAAAAAAAAAAAATTGTACCTAGGGTGGACATCTGGTTACCCACTAAAAATTCATTTAATTTCTCACAGAAAAAAAAAAAAAAAGATCCTCCCTGGAAGGGCTCGGGGCTCTTAGCTGCTGACTGCTTGTGGTCATGCTATGAGCCCGGTATATGTGAATATTAATAAAAACACTTGTTTTTGTTTGCATAAAAAAAAGTTATTTTTTTTAACGCTGTGCAGTAACCAGAGTAGAATGAAGAAGCAGGTAGAGGCTGAGGAGGGGCTGACTTTAACCACCATAGTCAGGGTAGGCCTGTTGAAGAGGATAATTTTGGAGCTGAGATCTAAAGAAAAGGGAGCAAGTGTATGAAGATCTGGAAAACACCATCATCATAAACAAGTTCCTAAGGCAGCAAGGGCCTAAGCTAGGTATCAAAAGAAAATCTCCAAGGGGAGCAGCGATGTTAGGAGACATCATAAAGACAGACTTTGACTAGATTACATAATGTTTCGCGATACCTGACTTTGTTTAAATTTAAGTTATTTGCAGTACAAAGTCACTGGGAAATATTAAGCAGCGGGATACTTTTAACAAAAGAATAAAGAAACGCTGTTTCTACTCTTAGAATAAGCTTTTCTCAGTTAAGTACCTTAAGCTAACTGTAGAAAAATAAAGGAAGAGTATCCTTCAGAATATGCATGTTTTGATATTTCTAGCTAGTCATAATTCCCATTACTACTTTTTAACACATGGAAAACATGCCAATGCTTTTCAAGTGCTGTCTGCGTAGGCAGAAACCTCTTCCTGAAACTTCTTCTCTTTTAACTTGAACAAAGTCCTAGAGAAACAAAGAGTGAGGAATGTTCTTAAAAGGTCAGAGTTTCTGAGGACAGACAAAGACAGCCATGCAAATCAGCAGAATCCCAGAGGGCCTGTTGCTGGAAGGAATCAAGCCAGGTCTAAAAGAAAACTGGCAAGGAGATAAACCTTAAATGCCACTTCACATTCAGTATTGATTTATTTGCTCCCGGATTTAACTAACATGCCATTCATGAGGGCACATCTGTAGGAAACCCAGGAAGTGATTTTTCCCCCTCAAGCAGAAAGGTGAATGCCATTTACCTTCACTAAAAGCTAAAAATCTAAGTCTACCAAATCAATTCACTTGGTCAGAGGTAACATATTGAAATTAAAATAAGCCTATTTTAGGGCCAGCTTTGTGAACAATTGTGAGTTGCTTTTGTGTTGGTAACTTTATCTCAGGTTTATCATTCTGGAAACTTCCTATGCCTTTTCAGGTGACCTTTTAAAAACTCTTCCTAATAACAGTGTTCCCGTCATTAGTCATTATCTCAAACTATTCTCTTCCTAATCAAAACGTCCTCATGTATCTTAATCACCTTTGGGTGATATGATTCAATGTCAGTTCTAAACATGCCTGAAATTATTTATATTTTAGTGCAACTTGAAATTTTGATTTAGTAATCATTTACAGAGTACCTACTAGGTTCTATTAAAAATGGTAACTATAAGGAACACAATGAAAAAACAACACATGAATAAAATGTAGATGAAGGTGCAAACAAGGTATGATAATTCCTGTACTGATTTTTGAAAGATCCTTGTGATAAGCAGAGAAGGAAAAATTAGGAGGAAATCTACAGAAAGAGAAGAGAAAGTGTGAAGTGAGAAAAACAGTATAATTGATCTTACTGTGCAGTTTGGGGCATCAGGCAATAATAGACATAAAGAAAAAGAAATACATTTAGACCTTCTACAGACATGTATAATAAAAATTTTAGTGGGGTTCAGATTAATGTCATTTAGTAAAGCAAAACACTACCCTGTCATTCTATTTCTACTATTTTCCACATATATTTTCAGCATCTTAACTTTAAGTTTAGTCCTTGGTAAATGCTTTATTCCAATAACATATTAAAACTGTTTTATAAGAATAGATATAAAGCAAAAAAATTACAAGTGTTTTGGGGAAATAATCCATGGGTAACACTTATGCAGGAAATCAATGCTATGTGGTTTTCCTTAACCTTAAATTTGTGCTGCTCAAATATCCCTTTAAATAAGCTATTGTGGACCAGGAGATCTGGTAAATTTTTGGGTGCTTACCATAAAAGTGGGGGAGGCGGCATGCAGAAAGCAGTTAAGATAGACACAGGACCACCATGACAATAATGGATGGAAATCTATCGCACTGGACAAGAACTGAATGTTGAAAGTTGGCAAAGGAATACACATGACAATTTTTCAGTATCTGTATTGCAAACCATATGCCCAAAACAGAGAGAGAGAGAAAGAGAGAGAGAGAGAGAGAGAGAGAGAGAGAGAGAGAGAAAAGGAAAAAGTGCCTACATTGGAGGCAGGGGGCTGAAGGGGCTATGAGATGGGAGGGACTGTGGACATTGGTGGTGGGAAGTGTCTACTGATGACGAGATGGGTGTTAGAAAATTGCATGATGGAAACCCAATCATGAACAACTTTGTAACTGTAAAAAGCATTTAAAACAGCAACAATAACAACAATAATAAATATATACTCTGTTGTGAAGAATGATAGTATTGAGCCACTTAGATAATCCAGGTTAAACACTCTATTTTTATGTCATTTGACTATAAATCTGATTTTTATTGGATAAAAAACTTTACAATAAAATATAAATTTGGTGTTTGAATAATCTGAAAACTAGAATCCTGGAGAGGACCATATTAAAAATTCTGTATATCAATCTGTTAATGTATGTTCAAGATGCCCCAAATACTATACGCTCAAAGATAAAATCCTTTTCCCCAATCCTTATCTAATAATATCCTTCTTCCTGTATTCCTTTTCTTTCCAAAAGCATAAGTCTATTTTTGCTTAATAAAGCAGAAATCTGAACGCTAATAGTATTATTGCTACACTCCCATGAACACATTTTTGGCTTTACCATGATGGGCAATTCTACTTGCCACATATTTCAAAGTCCTTCAGGTCTTTATACTTACCAGTTAAATCCCCATTTTAATGTTTGTTAGCCTTTCCCTATAACTTTCCCTAGATCTTTGCTATTTGATAAATCTCTTAGTTTAATTTCTTCTCACTTTCTAAATAAATAACCTGTTGTGAAGAATGTAGTTGGCTTACAATGTCCATATACCACATCTTTGAATCCACTCAATCATTTTCTCCATTTGTCAATTGTTCAGAGCTAATAACTGCTTGGTGCGGGTCCTATGATGCGCTATTTTTGTCACATAAGACTGCCTTGATGGCCTTTATTCCAGTGCACCTCTCCCCTGCATGGATTCGGACTTCTCAACCACATTACAGAATGATTTTCTCTTTAAAAAAGACTTCTTCCTTTCCTTTCTCGTTTCCCAGGGCTCAGATCTACATTATGGTTTGAAGAGTTTCGCAGCTTAGTTGTTCTCTTCCTACTTTATCTTTATCGGCATTACTCCCAAGAAATCTCTTGCATTCATGATTATTTCTATTTTGGTATCTGCTTCCTGGAAGTCCCAAATGGCATTAAATCCTAATACTTCCTAGAGGTGGACTCTATCTTTGGTTCTGAATTTAGCACTATTGAATAATGGAAACAGGGGAGATGACATAATTCACACTCTGAATTCACACCATCATCTAATTGGGTAATATGAAAAGAAAAAATTATTCACAAAAATGAAAAGTAAAAAGGAATATAATGTAGCAATATTCCCTGCCAAGTTTTTTTTTATCTCCGGTGATTTTTATACTACTATATTATTATTATTCATTCCTTAATGAGGTCTTTCAGTTCTTGGCTTCTATAGTTTATCTTGGTATCGTTCTCTACATCTCTGAGACTATCTAACATTATTTAACCTAGAAACACTAGTATATCCCCGGAATATTGTAGAATTACTTCTCTATCTTTCTATATACCTTTTCTTGTTCTTCTTCAGTCTTAGTTCAATTAATGTACTTTTGGTGCATATAAATGTGTAGCCACTGCACGTTTTCTATGTCAGTTAGACAAACTTAACAAATGCCGCTCTCAGACATGGGGCAGAGCTGTTCCTTGCTCTCCCTGTGCCCAGCCGTTCATGAGGCAGTCGGGAGGCATGGCGGGTTCTAGCCCTGGCCCACCACCCCGGCAGAGCCTCCAAACAAGCCAGACGACCCCCTCCACTCCAGGGGCACCGCCATTTTCCATATTTGGACTTCCCTCTCGTCAGAATTCCACCCAGCAGACCAGCCCATCACAGCCCGGCTCGCGTGGCGCAAGCGGCTGCGCGCGTTCATAAATAAATGCTTTATTTGAGGTGTTTAAAAAAGAGTATGCCTCCCGCTCTGCAAGCCTGGCAAGCTACTCTTGTTGTATTTTATATGCCAAATACCAGTAACAATTATATTAGGTCATTCCCATTACCTAATATAATGGTTTGAGGCTCTCTATGTTCCTGTAGCAAGCCGATGCCCTTGGCTCTACTGGCATGAGACAGGACATATGGATATATTACTGGTGCCCGCTCTAGCAAATAGATGATGAACGGAAGATCATGATCGTGAACAAATGTCAACTTAAAATATCAACACCTTATTACCTTAGTTTCTGTGGGTAAGAATGTAGGGTATGAGATTGTTCATCATATTTCTCTTCTAGGAGATCCCACAGGAGTGAATTCATGTAGCTGGCCCACTGTGTTCCTTTCTGGAAGCTCTCATGAAGATTTCATCTCCTAATTCCTTCAGATAGTTGCTATTTGTCGGGGACGCCGCTGGGGTCCCCAACAGTGCTGTGAAGCGAGTTCCCTTCTACCTCAGAAGCTGGCAGGGAATGGATGAAGACTCAGGAATCCGATGCAGTTTTAAAAGAACTTTACTATCACAGGTTCCAATATACAATCCAAGAGCAGAGAAAACCTCTGGGCTCTGGGTTCCCAGCTAGGCCCCAGCCAGGTGTAGGCCAAGACGGCTGCCGCCACGTGTTGAGACCCAACAGAGAATGGAGAGGACAGCAAAGCAAAACTCCAAGGGAAGCCAAAATGGCAAAAAGGGGGGTGAAAAATAGAGAGCTTCTTTCTTCTTACAGCTTATTTTATAGCTAGAAATCCACCCAAACTCCCCAGCCCAGACCAAATGGGCTGGGCTATCTAGAGATGAAAACAGGAAAATAGCTCTATAGAAATGTAGCAACTTCAGGAGACCTTCTGGCTGTTTACAAGGACCCAGAGCTAATTCAAAGCCTCCTAGCAGAACTGGGAGGAGCTGTAAGCTAAATGTAACTTCCCCTGGCAGGGAGAGTCAAATGCCCTCAGGTAAATTCTCCCAGCACCTCACCTAATGTCTTTTTTATATGCTAATGTCTTGAGCCAAGATCTGCCTGGAAAAGCCTTTGTAGGGAAGAGAAGGGGGTTTCTGAGATGGCATGTCTCTGTACCAAAGACTAATACTAATGCCAGTTAAATATTTCTCCAAGCCTTCACAAGAGTCTCGTCTACTTCACAGTAGTTTTGTATTTTAGTTGTCTTTGAGTTATCAGGGAGCCATGCTTGCTTGCTTGGAGGCAAACAGCATTTCTCTCTGGTCTAATTACTTAGAGATCAACGTGGCCAGGCAAATATGCTGGTAAGATCTAGCTAGTCCCATGATGATTGTGGTAGCATGAAAGAATATTTATACCAGCCAGTACAGAATACATGGTCAGATAAGACTGCCACATTTAGACTACCCCCTTTTCTATGAAGTGATTTGCAGGAGGCAATTCAGAGCAGATGCAGAGGCTCTTAGAGGAGTCCTGCAACAGCTATTGTCTGGTTTCTTGGAGTTTTGAGGTAACCTTCCTCTTATACTATCAACTGGGAGCAGCCTTTTTTCTTAAACATTTGATTTCAATACATGTGCATGAGCACTTATATCTCGGGACAACAGTGACAGCAAGAAAACTGCTCAACCTAGGAATTTCTTTAATGTTCATTTCTGCTGCATTACTTTAACTAAAGTTTTTACCTTTTCCTTTTACTTTAAGGGCTCATATGATAATATTGAGCCATGTGGGTAACCTAGGTTAAAAACTTTTTAATGTCATCTAACTAGAAATCTTATTTTTATCAGAAAAAAAATGCTTTGGGGCCGGAGCGATAGCCCAGTGGGTAGGGCGTTTGCCTTGCACGTGGTCGGCCCATGCCAGCCCAGGTTCGATCACCGGTATCCCATATGGTCCCCCGAGCACCGCCAGGAGTGGTTCCTGAGTGCAGAGCCAGGAGTAACCCCTGAGTATCGCTGGCTATGACCCAAAAAAACAAAAAAAAAAATTTATAATAAATCATAGATTTGTTGTTTGAAAAATCAGGAAGCAAGAATCATAGAGAGGACATTTCCAGATTTCGCCTATCAATCTGTGTGTGTGTGTGTGTTTTCAAGATGGCACAAATACAATATGTACAAAGCTAAGTTCATTTTCCCCAATCCTTATCTAATAATATCCTTCTTCCTAGATTTCCTTTCCTCCCAATAGCACAAGAGTCTAATGTTGTTTAATAAAGCCAAAACCTAAACATCAATATTATTATTGCCATGCCCACATGATCACATTTTAGTCTTTACCTTGGGTTGACCAATTCTACTTGCCACATATTTCAATAGTCCCTCAGATCTTTATCCTTACTAGTTTAATCCCCTTTTGACGCATGTTACTCTTTCCTTATAACTTTCCCTAGACCTTTACAATTTGCCCTTGGGCTCTACTTACATGACACAGGACATATGGAGATGTTACTGGTGCCCGCTCGAGCAAATCAATGATGAACGGGAGGACAGTGATACAGTGAATGTAATATCTTATATCTGGTGGCACATAATGTCTGTTTTTCCTTCCTCATTTAATGTCTTGAGCCAAGATCTGCCTGGAATTGCCTTTGTAGGGTAGAGAAAGGGGTTTCTGACATGGCATGTCTCTGTACCAAAGTCTAATACTACTACCAGTTGAATATTTCTCAAAGCCTTCACAAGTCTCGTCTGCTTCATGGTAGTTTTGTATTTTAGTTGCCTTTGAGTATATCAGGGAGCCATGCTTGTTTTCTTGGAGGCAAACAGCATTTCTCTCTGGTCTAATTATTTAGAGATCAACGTGGCCAGGCAAATATTCTGGTAAGATCTAGCTAGTCCCACAATGATTTTGTAGCATGAGAGAATATTTATACCAGCTAGTACAGAATACATGGTCAGATAAACTGCCACATTTAGACTACCCCCATATCTGCAAAGTGACCTGCAGGAGGCAATCCAGGGCAGAGGCAGTGGCTCTTAGAGGAGTCCTGCAACAATGCCTTGTATTGGAAAAATGGGATTTGACTTCCATACAGTCTCCCAAGCACTGCCAGGGTGGTCATTGAGCACAGAGCCAGTAATCAGTCAAAAAACACTGGGTGTGACCAATATCAAAATTAAATTTATAAAAAATGAAAATAGAAGTGGGGAGCAATATTGAAGAGGCGAACCAAAATAACACTCTAGGACTCAACGGAAGAATAATCATTAAACATAAGTGGGCTTTCTATGGAAATCTAGAGGGTTAAAAATGATAAAGAAAGAATCTGTGAGAACTAAGCCAGATTAACATTTTCTAACACCTTTTTTATATTAAGAAAATATAGCACTGCTATTACATATAGTCTGAATGCATTCTAGATAAAAGATTAAATCTTTTTATGTAAACAAACATCTGAATTCTCAAAATGTTTTCACAATTTCTCATATTTAAATTCTAGAATTTAGTAATCATCATGAAAGAATTCAATATAAATTATTTAACTTTAATAATTAATAAAAAGAATAAAAATAAAATCTCATGAATGATACAGATCTCTTAATTTGAAAACCCGGTCATTAAAATTAATAAAATATGCTCAAATAATAAAAACATAAAGATAATTTAAGCAAAGCATTAGAAATTCTGTGCATGGTTTAAAGCACTTGCTTTGCATGAGCCAACTCTTGTTCCATCCCTTTGTGTCTACAACACCCCTACCCCCCAGCCCATTATCTCCTTTCTTCCTATCATTCCTTCCCATCGTTCCTTCCTTCCTTCCTTCCTTCCTTCCTTCCTTCCTTCCTTCCTTCCTTCCTTCCTTCCTTCCTTCCTTCCTTCCTTCCTTCCTTCCTTCCTTCCTTCCTTCCTTCCTTCCTTCCTTCCTTCCTTCCTTCCTTCCTTCCTTCCTTCCTTCCTCCCTTCCTCCCTCCCTCCCTTCCTCCCTCCCTTCCTTCCTCCCTCCCTCCCTCCCTTTCTCCCTCCCTCCCTCCCTTCCTTCTTTCCTCCCTCCCTCCCTCCCTCTCTCCACGCTCTCTCCTCTCCCCCCCCCCTCCCTCCCTCCCTTTTTCCTCCATCCCTTCCTCCCTCCCTTCCTTTTCCTTCCTTCTTCCTTCCTACATTCCTTCCTTACTTCCTTCCCCCTTCCTCCCTCCCTTCCTTCCTCCCTCCCTTCCTTCCTTCCTTCCTTCCTTCCTTCTTTTCTTTCTTTCTTTCTTTCTTTCTTCCTTCCTTCCTTCCTTCCTTTCTTCCTTCCTTCGTTTTTTTCTCCCAGGTGGTGCTAAGGTGGCCTAGAGGCCCCACCAAAGATTCTTGGCCATTCAAGCTTCTGGTTAAATCCAAGGGTCAGAGGATGCCATGTTCTTCAGGGTTCTGTGTTGAGGGGGATTATCCAGACCATGGGTGATTCTCTAGGAACTCCAGGGCTATACTGATGGTAGTCAAGGGGCTCCATGCAGGCTTGTATTTGTAGAGATTCAGAGAACCATATGATATTGGGGACTTAACCATTCTGGACCATGGTTAGCATGCAAGTCTAAATATGGTCGTATATCTCAGCTTTACCCAAAATTGTTGCTTTGACAGACTTATTTCACTAGCATGATGTTTTAGGGTCATTCTAAATGGACTGTAAAGTTACTATGTACACTATAATCTTAGATATTATATTAAAATATTATCTGAAATGTAGCCAGAAACCTGGTAATGAAACTAAAAATTGTTCAAATAATTCTAAAGAAGGCTGAAAAAAAAGTAAAACAATGACATGGAGTACAAGTAAATATACACAGTAAGCATGTGCTATTTTCTGCTGATAATAAAATATATGTATATCAATAATTGCATTAAATATAATTAAGTGAACCATAAATAGAGATTGTAAATATGACAGAACGTAAGCAAGGTCTAACTGTAGGTTGTTTTCAAGCACTTAAATATAGTAATATAAATAAAATAAGTGTAAAAGATGAAGGTATAGAGTTCATATAAAAATCAATTAAATAATACTAGAGCCTGGATCATCAACACTCACCCTGCAGCAGTTTTTTTTCAATCCGGCCCAGGTATGCTGAACCAGAGACTCTCAGACATGGGGCAGAGCTGCTACTTGCTCTCCCTGTGCCCAGCTGCTCATGAGGCACCCGGTAGGCATAGCGGGTTCTAGCCCTGGCCTGCCACCCCAGCAGAGCCTCACAACAAGCCAGACAACCCCCCTCTACTCCATGGGGCTGCCATTTTCCACATCCGACTTCCCTCTGGTCACAACTCCACCCAGCAGACCAGACTATCACAACCTGAATCATCGACACTTACCCTGCAGCAGTTTTTTTTCAATCCGGCCCAGGTATGCTGAACCAGAGACTCTCAGACATGGGGCAGAGCTGCTACTTCCTCTCCCTGTGCCCAGCCACTGATGAGGCACCTGGGAGGCATGGCAGGTTCTAGCCCTCGCTTGCCACCCCAGCAGAGCCTCACAACAAGCCAGATGCCCCACCTACTCCATGGGGGCTGCCATTTTCCACATCCGGACTTAACTCTGATCACAACTCCACCCAGCAGACCAGACTATCACAGCCCAGATCATCGACACTCACCCAGCACCAGTTTTTTTTCCAATCCGGTCCAGGTATGCTGAACCAGAGACTCTCAGACATGGGGCAGAGCTGCTACTTGTGCTGCCTCTGCCCAGCCGCTCTTGAGGCGCCCGGGAGGCATGGCGGGTTCTAGCCCTGGCCTACCACCCCAGCAGAGCCTCACAACAAGCCAGACAACAGCCCCTACTCCATGGGGGGCCGGCATTTTTCACATCCGGACTTCCCTCTGGTCACAACTCCACCCAGAAGAACAGACTATCACAGAACGACTTGCACGGCCAATAGCGGCCACACAGTTCATCTATAATTGCTTTATTTAGAGGTGACTACAAGAGTATGCCACCCGAACAGCAAGCCTGGCAAGCTGCTCGTGTTGTATTTGATATGCCAAATACCAGTAGCGTTTATATTAGGTCATGCCCATGACCTAATATAATGGTTTGGGGCTCTTTATGTTCCTGGAGCAAGCAGATGCCTTTGGGTTCTACTAGCATGAGACAGGACATATGGAGATATTACTGGTGCCCGCTCTAGCAAATAGATGATGAACAGGAAGATAGTGTTAGTGATAGTGATAGAGTAATAGAAATATCATACAAATATATCAGCACAAAAATAATGACCAAGAATAATAAATAAGGTAATAATAAATAATAAAATTATTATTTTACCATAACTATAACAATCCTAAATTTATATGTACCTCACAACAGAGATTCTAAATACTTGACCACTTGATCACTTGAATCCCGTTTTCATCGATTTGCTCGAGCAGGCGCCAGTAACATTTCCTTTGGACCCTATCAAGTGCCAATGTAGCCCAATGGCATCTGGTTGATTCATGAATATGAAGAGCCTCAAATCGTTCCTTAAGGGTCTTGACAAGGAAGTCTGACCATCTTGTAGGTGGGTGGCCACATGATCTTTTGACATCCTGTGGGATCCAGTCAGTAACGGCTCTAGTCCAGTGGTTGTCTCCAAATTGCATTACATGTCCAGCCCATCTGATTTTTGATGCCTTGGCAAACGAGACAGCGTCCCTGATTCTGGAATAGCAACGGAGGTCAGAACTCCGGATTCCTTCTCTCACTTGAGTGAGGCGTGATATTCCAAGCATAGCTCTTTCGATTCCTCTCTGGGAGGTAGTCCTTCATCAACTATAAGACCAAGATGACTGCCCTCTGACTCCCTGATGGATCTATCACATCTTCCAGAAAGGCAATGGAGAAGATTATCCAGGACTTCTACTCAAATCTCTGATAGCCACATCCACCTGCCCACATACCAAATTCCACAGGATGGATATGTCATTCCCAACATTCTCCCTTCTGAAATCTGACTTGCCATCTCGTCAGTAAAGAAGGGAACAGCACCAGGCCTAGACAAAGTCAGACCCGACACCTGAAGAATCTGCCATAAGTACTCATCAATACACTAGCTCGTCTCTTCACACCCTACCTGTCCGAATGCAAGGTGCCCTCCCAATGGAAAACCAGCAGGACAGTTCTACTGTTCAAGAAGGGAGACATTCACGACATCGGCAACTATCGCCCCATCTGCCTGTTGTCTGTCATCTACAAGCTGTTTACACGAGTCATCCTGAACAGGATTAGCAGTACATTAGATGAAAGACAACCATGCGAGCAAGAAGGCTTCCGGATAGGATTCAGCACAATCGACCATATCCACACAGTAACCAAGCTCATTGAGGTTTGTAGGGAGTACAAGATGCCGCTCTGTCTCACGTTCATTGATTTACAGAAAGCCTTTGATTCTGTGGAGACTGAAGCAGTCAATGAAGCCCTAGCCGAACAGGGCTTCAAACCCAATACATTAAGATCCTTTGTGAGTTGTATTACAGCTTCACCACCAGGATCTCACCATTCTACAAAGAAGTGATCATTAATGTGAAAAGAGGGTTCGACAGGGTGATACCATTTCACCAAAACTCTTCAGCGCCACCCTCGAGAACATCATGCAACAATTAGAATGGGAAGGAATGGGAGTGAAGATAGATGGTCGGCAACTACACCACCTCCGCTTCGCTGATGACAGTTCTAATAACACCAAACATTAGCCAAGCGGCACAAATGCTGACTGACTTTGACCGAGAATTTGGAAAGATAGTTCTACAGCTGAATCTAAAGAAAACCATGTTTATGAAGAATGAATTAGTTCCAGAGGCCCCATTCACTCTCAATGGAACAAACATCTCTGAATGCAGCAGTTATGTGTACCTAGGTCGAGAAGTCAACATGATGAACGACCTAAAACCTGAGCTGCACAGGAGGAAGAGAGCGGCATGGAATGCCTTCAAAGGCATCCAAGAAATAGCTAAAAGGACAAAGAACCTCTGGCTCTGGGCACATTTCTTTGACTCCACTGTTCTCCCTGCATTAATATAAGCCTCAGAGACCTGGGCCCTAGGAAAGCAGGATGAGAATGCTATTCTAAATACATGATACAGAATTTGAAGAACACTAAGAATTAATGGACCAATTCACACCCTGTTGGAGATTTCACACCCTCTTTTTAAGATCAAGAGAATAGAAGGAAAATCTTCATGAATACAATTGACCATAAACTAATGAGGCATAGCTGACATTTCAGACATTTTTTGCATATAGTGATAGCAGAAGCACAATTCCTTTCAAAAGACTTAGTATATTTAAAATGGCAGGCCTTTTATTTCATTTTATTAAAATAGAACAAATTTCAATCAATTAAAAAATTAAGTTCATGCAAGTTTTTAATTAAGCTTAAATGGGCTTTCTATGGGAATCTAAAGGGTTAACAAATGACAAACATTCTGATTATTGAACTTGCAACCAATTAGAGAAAAATGGAAACAAAAAGAGTATTTGGAAGTCAGACTAAAGCAAGATAAATTTTTCAAGAGGAACATGATCTTGTATTACAATTAAGCCTAAGTAAGGGGGTGGAAGAGAGAGTGTGGAAGTTAAGGTGCTGGACTTGAACTTGGTCCCCGGCACCACCTAGAGTCTGTCAAGTCGTGCCAGGAGCCACCTCTGAGTACAGGGCCAGGAGCAAGCCTTGAACACCACCAGGTGTGTCCCAAATACAACAAAAAGTTAAGCATAATAAGATGATTAAATGAAAATTTATCTAAGTGACTAAATTTATAAACTTTGGTCAAAATTTATTCTCTATGCATCTGTGATGATTTTTTAAAATAAGTTTTACACTGAGATAGGTGAGTTTTAGTTTTTTGCTTTGGGGGGATAGGGGTGGGCATGCCTTGTGATTCTCAAAAGCTTACTCCTGGCTCTGCACGCAGCACTCAGGGAATTACTCTTGGTGGTGTTCAGGGTATGGCATGCGATGTTTTAGATCAAATTCAGGTCATCTGCATGCAAGGCTAGTGCCTACCCCCTAAAAATTAAGTAAAAGCAAACTTCCTTCATACTTCTGCAACATTGAATTTTCCTAGCAACTTATATTTGGGCTCAAGCCACAGCTCCTCCCTTTTCCCATACCCCCCCACTTCCCTCCCAAGAACTTGTATGGTTGCAAGGGCAAGGTCTGGAGAGATAGTTAAATAGACTGAACACAGGCTCTGCATACAAAGGGCTGGTTTTTATTCCTAGAACTACATGATCTCACAAGTACTGCTGGGAGGAATCATGAGGCACAGACCTAGGAGACACTCCTGAGCACACTGGCTATGGAATAAAAAGGAAAACATTAATAATTGAGGCAACACTGATTTACATGACTAGATATATTTTAGGCACACAATTTCTTACCTACTGAAAATATATTCAAACAGTAACTCTTGGCTGAGTCGAGTATCATATTAATAAAATAAAAACATATCTTTGAATCATAGAATCTTTGATTAAGATAATAGCTAAAGATGATACTCCAGTCAATTCTGATCCTACTGTTTCATCAAACTTTCAGTACATTTCCTAGAAATTGCAAGTGTTATATATGAAGCAATGCCCATTTTAGAAACAGAACGAGATTTTAATCATCACTTTACAATTAAGTAACCACACATTAGGCTCTAGTTCATTATATATTCAGATCATAAAATCATTCTTAAGTTCTCAACTTCATCATATTTAAATAGAAGTCTTTTATAGAGGTTTTGTGAAAATTAGAAATGTTAGCTGTTGAGTATTTGGTAGTTTATAAGTATTTAATAAATCCTCAATATTATCAAATTAAATATATATATATATATGTATATATATATATATAGTGGATGGGTGGTTTGTTTATTTGTTTTCAGGACATATCTTGCTGTGCTCAGGGTTATTCCTGACTCTTCACTTAGAGATTAATCCTGGTGGTGCTTGGTATACCATATGGAGTGCTAGGGATCCAGCCCAGCTCAGCCACATATTAGGCAAATGGTATAACAAATACTCAAAGGCAACAGAAACTGAGAATTGGTCTTTGGTTATCATAGAATAATAAGAATGATAAGCATAGTCTTTGCTTATCATAGAATAGATGGCTTAGATAAGTCGAACAATAGTGGAAGGAAGTTAACAGTCTGGGAGAGGAGGTGGAGGTGGTATTGTGTCGTGCATACAACCCTATTAAAGTATCGTAAACTATGCTGCCTAAAATAAAAATTAGTCAAACAGCTGTTGTAATGTGCAATCTGAAATAATTATCAAGTAATTCAATATCTGAATTTATTACATTAAATTTCAAAGTATATAAGTATACTTATATATCACTTATATACAAGAATACTTATATATCACAAGGAATATATCACTTGTATCACTTGTCTTCCTATTGTTCATCAATTTGCTCTAGAGGGTGCCAGTAACATCTCCATTCATTGGGAATGAGGTCAATTACTGTTTTATTCATATTGAATACACCACAGGTAGCTTGCCAGGCTCTGCTGTGGCTCTGGATTCATCCCAGGTTGCCCGGTCTTTTTCTATGTAAGACCATCAACCATCCAGGGCCCACTGGGCAGAGCCCTTAGTGTAGACAAGCCTTTTTCATGTCTGCCACCTGCTGACATAGCCAGGCACCACAGCCACACCTTCAACATCTATATATGATTTTGAAATATCCTGTGTAGTTCATTTGGAACATATTATGAATTTTTATACTTAATTTTTTTATACTTAATGCAGCTTTTATAGTATGACATACATCATAAACATACATCATAAACTACTTCATTCAAAGACAATTTTTGCATTACTATCACTGAAGTCAGCAGTAAACCATGTAAAAGTATTATAAAGCTGTTAAGCTCACAGTGGGGTTCATAAGTTTTCCAGACTCTAATTATTTGCTAGAAAGCTCAAATTTCATCATTGGCTTCAAATGCTGTCAGTTATTACCTTTCAGTGACAGGCTCATACTGTTCATTTTTGAGACACTGTTTTCCAGATAACTAAGTCTGAATACTCATAATTGTTCTGTCTATTGTTCCTTGAAAACAGCAGTCATTCATTATTCAAACAAGCACACCAATACTTTCCCTTCAGGCAGTCACTGTACTTTATTCAGCAAGCAGAATCACTCTATGTACATTTTCCATTCTCTTATGCAAAAAAAGTATTCAATGATCAGTATTTGACATAGTAAAGTTTTACTCATTCATCAAGGGTATTCATAAGTAAAACAGTAAAATTCATAATTAAAAAAAAACCAATTCTTGGTGCTCCTGAAAGTTCTCATTAGGTAGTTTACTACCATGGCTATGAACATTTTTCTTCTTCTATCTTCATTACCATGTAATAAATACTGATTTGAATTTCTAAATTTTTTCTTTTGCATTTTCTGAAACACTAAAATTATTTTAGGATTTAAAAATAATGAATTATTAAAGTGTTGCAGGTGGACCCCACGGGTGACTTATGTGAGGCAGGAAGGGGAGAGAGATGGTCGCTTTCTCCCCCAGCCGCCTCTGCCACCCGGGACCCGCTGGGCAGGCTAAGGACTGATAAAGTCTGCGATGAGCCCCTGCAGGCGTGGGCCTGAGCCCCACCAGCCCACGAGGTGGCCGTCAAGCCACGCCTGATGTCCGCTTGATCTCTAGGCACGGGAGTTAATCCCCCACCACCAGAGGTTTTTCGGGGAGCCACAGACTCAGGCTGGAGGCGAGGAATTGCTCTTTGCACGAAAGGAAAGTCAGTCCTAGGCCTTACCCAGGTCTGCCTCAAGGTTCTTGTCTTTCTCGAGAAAAAGAATTTTCAGGAGTCGACGAGCAGTGAAGTAAAATAGGTTTTATTGAGGAGGTTTTAGGTGAGGGGGAGGGAGAGAAAGAAAGGAAAGAGTAACGCGCTCAAGGGAGAATGCGGGCTGCTCCAAAGTGGAGAGCGAGTAAAAGAGAGAGTACACATCTCAAGAGGGGAGATGCGGGCAACACACGTGCTCAGGCAGCATGTGCACGCAGGCAACATGTGTACCCAGGCAGCATGTGTGCGCTGTCCTTTGTTTAGGACAGCTTTTATAGATTTCTCCCCAAGTTACTCCCATATGGGGCTTTAACCTTGGTTGCTAGGGCCCCCGTTGCCAAGGGGAGTAGACTCTGGGAGTGGTCTTCTGTGAGCTGGGTGCTGGGCGGGAAGGCTGATTTATCTTCCTTAGGAGGGTTAGTTATCTAAAGCCTGTAAAAGGGTTAGTGGCCTATGGGCTTCACACACTCCCTTTTGGCCTTCCCTTCCCCAGGGTTAATTGTTAATAGTGGTCTTGTCAAGTCTGTTTTCGGGCTTTCAGTCAGGTGTGGCTCTGGATCTCTTCTTCAGGAATTTATTGCCATGTGGCGCCCCCTGTCTACCTGCCTACAACAAAAGGATAATAAGGTTAGAAATGTGGAACTGACTGCAGATAGTAATAGGAAAAATTCTCTTTTTAAAACTCTGTAGTAAGGGGTCAGAGGCGATAGTACAATGGGTAAGATATTACCTTGCAACTTGAGTTTGAGCGGGTAGGGTATTTGCTTTGCATACAGCCAACCTGGGTTAAATCCTGGCATCCCATATGGTCCCTGAACACTGCCAGGAGTAATTCCTGAGTGCAGATCCAGGAGGGGTTACCCTGAGGATCACCAGGTGTGATTCAAAAAAGCAAAAATAAATAAATAAAAATCTGTAGTTATACCCCAAATCTAATCCCTTAGAAAATTCAAAATGTCTGGGGCTAGAGTGACAATACAGCAGGTAGGGCAATTGCCTTTCACTTGGCCAACCTAGGTTCAATCTCGCATCCCATATTGTCCTTGGAGAACTGCCAGGAGTGATTCCCGAGTGCAAGGCCAGGACTAAGCACTGAGCATTGCTGGATGTGACCCAAAAAAAAAAAAGAAAAAAAAAAACAGAAAATTCAAATGATCTAAATACATGTTCTATTAGTTCTGAAAGTGAAGATATAAATAAAATATGATAAAGTAAAAGTGAAGATATATGACATATTGGGAAACTTCTAGAAAATTTCACTGCACACCCTTGAGAAGGAGTGAAACGGTCAATAACACAGCAGCACTACTATAAAAATTATGCAAATAGTTTTAACTTAATTTCCATCCTTCCTTAAATGTTCATCTGGCCTTTCAGATGCCCTTAGATCAAACTTTGTGAACTTTTGGTTACTATCCTTTCTGGAAAATTCTGTGGACTAAAATATATTGCATCATGAGCTACTAAAATAAGTTTCCTGGTCCTAGTTTTCCCCTTTTATATGTATAAAAATCTAGGACTGTTCCATTCGCATTTAAATGGAAAGACCTTTTCTAGTCCAACAAAAGAACTCTACAACCTTCATTCAATACAAAAAAGCTGGCAGAGATAAAATCACCAGAGGCCAATGCATAGGTGAAGAGTGAAGTACCACAGAGCCTTCAACCAAGTAGGTTTCAAGTTCTTTGATCAGGCCTCCCTCTTTGGGACCTTCATCTTTCATTCTGTGCCTCTCTGTATTCCTTTTTTGATATTATGTTTTTGTGTAATGTTGCCGGTGCTCTGTCCTCAATTTCCCTGTCACGCAGGTGAAGAAAGTTTTCTATGTGTTATGAAGCCTCCTGTCAGCATCTGGTCTCTGGGCTGGTCTGTTCATTATTTTCATTTCTCTTTTCCAATACTGCAGGGTCTTTTCCTGTCAACAGTTACAGCGACACATCTGTAACTCTCTGGACCTGCTATTCTTTTTCACGGATGTCAAAATAAAGAGTTTGATGAGTACCTTTGAGGCGCGGCCTATCACTTAAAGACTCCTTCTGTCTTGTAGTCCAATTTTTTAAAGGTGGCTAAACTGGGCTAAAATTTTAATTTTGATTTTTGTCATTGTGGGCATATAATCTAAATGAAAAATGGAGGTAATTTTTTGTCATACAAAGAGATAAGTAATTAGTTTGTACTACCACAAAGAATATCTTGCTTTAGACCTAAATATTCAAACATCAAAACATCAATCTAATCCCAAGCAACGCAGCAAGCATATATTGAAATCCCAGTAGATAGGTACTAGTATATGCACCAACTGGAATTCATCTGTGTCCTCCATTTGGTCATATTTTTATCATTGTGACTTAAACTTCAGCAATTGCGCAGATTTTAAAAACTTACAGGACCCGAGTACCTCAGACCTCTGCAGACATGCACGGTTTTCACCTTGACAGGGCATATTAATATTTGGTCTAATGCTCAGGGAAGATTGTTGCACTTTTCTTTCAGGGAGAGGGTGCAGGTTTAGATCTTATCAAATGATATCTATAAGTAGGGCCAGTTAGCACCTAACTTGACCTAAATCGTACATCTTGTAGTTAAAATCAGAACAAGAATGAAATCACTGCTGAATGAATTAAATGCTGGTGGGAATCCCCGAGTGACCTGTGAAGTGGGGAGGAGTGAGGCAGCAGCCTTGAGAAGGGAATCTGGCATTTCTCTCTCTCTCCATCTCTGCCCTCCATAACCCCAGCCCACAGAAAACAGCTGGAGAAATCTAGCACTGTGAGCTTCGCTCCTTGCATTAAGACCTTACGGGCCTTTCAGGTCCTTTGTCTTTCACTGACAAAAAAGAATTTCAGGAGGAGAGGAGCAGAGAAGCTCAAAGAGAGTTTAATTGGGAGTTTGTTGGCAGGGAGGGGAGGCAATGGGGGTTGGGCAGAGATAGAGAGACAGAGAGAGAGAAGGAAAGAGAATAAAGTGCTCAAGAGAGAATGCAGACTTCTCCTGTGTAAAGAGGAAGCCCCAGTTCACCTCCCAGCATTTGATATGAAAGTCCACATCTCAAGAGGAGAGATGCGGGTGTCACATGTGCTTGGGCGCCACGTGTGCTTCGGCAGCAAGACATGGGCAGGAGTGGCACATGGGCTCTGGGAGCACATGCGTGCCTTCCTTTCTTCAAATTGGCTTTTATAGCTTTCTCTCAAGCTTTACCTAGGTCAGAGTCTGTTGTTAGGGTGGTTGCCAAGCGGGCTGAGTTGGGAGCAGTTGATGAGCTTCCTTGCCAGCCATTTGCTTGCTGGACCTTCTCTCTGATAGGGTCTGGCCTTCTCTGGACGTGCTGATGTCAGGTAAAGGGCTTATCAAGCCTTAGTTCCTGTGCTCAGAAGGTGGTTATTTTTAGCACTCTGAGAGCTAGTTGGTTTTCTTATTTCCCAAGAATTCATTGCCATTGTGGGGGAGGGGGACTTCTCTATCAACCTCCTCCCTGCTTCATTACATAGAAACTTACTCAGAAGCATCCACATGGAAAAACGGAAGGAAACGTCTAAAAACAGTGGGCCTTTTGTCTTCAAATATCACTGATGTAAAATGGGAACAAATAAGACTAAGCTTATTTACCAGAATAAGGAAGTTTGTATGTGGATGTATGAAAAGGAATGAAAAGGGAGGGGATGGTAATATGTCAAAGGTATCACTTGTATCACTTGTCTTACCATTCACTTGTCTTCCTGTTGTTCATCAATTTGCTCAAGCGGGTACCAGTAACATCTCTATACATCCTGTCGCAGGCTAGTGTAGCCCAAGGGCATCTGCTCGCTCCAGGAACACGAAGAGCCTCAAACCATTGCTTCTGGTCATGGGAATGAGGTCTAGAATTGTTGCTGGTTTTTGGCATATCAAATACGACATTGCTAGCTTGCCAGACTCTACTGTGCAGGTGGTATACTCTCAGTAGTAGGCTCTCATCTCATTCATTTACTGATAAACAGGGAGAAATAGGCTTTTGTCTTGGGTGGAGCTCTGACAAGCTGTGGAGTCCAGATGTTGAAAATGGCAGCCCTTATGGTGTGGGGGGTTCCTCTGGGTTCTTGTGAGGCTCTATTGTTATGGCGAACCAGGCCTAGAACTCGCCTTCCCTCCCAAGTGCCTCTCATGATCGGCTGAGCACAGGGAGAGCCGGTAGCACTCTGCCCCATGTATCTGAGTCAATGTCTGTCAAAATAACAATGGTAAACTTGTTTTTTGTGTTTATCTTTGTTTTTTGGATTTTATTTTCAATAGCCTAGAAAATATTTTTCTGGGTCTAAGATTTTTAATAAAATGAAAAGCAGAACCCTCCATCCCCATTCCACTAACTCCTAGAAAGGAGGATTTTGGAAACATAATTGCTGTTTTCACCCTGTTCCTCAATCAAATATCTGGACATATGATCTGGGCCTAAAATTGTTAATGCAGTCAAGATATCCCACCTTGGAGCTCTCTTGAGATTTAGTTCTCAATCTTTAGCACCAGACCTTGAAGGCAGAGCTATTATCGTTTCACCAGATACAAGACTATTTCATCAAGGAATGATTTCATCTTACACTATATTTTATCCATTACACAAGTTTTGCAGTCAGCCAATTGGAATGACCTCCACTATTGAAATCTTTTTTATCAGAAGCAAAACTTAAATGGGGTTCCTGTTTTTAAACAATGGCATATGAGGCCGGAGAGATAGCACAGTGGGTAGGGCGTTTTTCCTTGCATGCGGCCAACCCAGATTCTATCCCAGGCATCCCATATAGTCCCATGAGCACTGCCAGGACTAATTCCTGAGCAAAGAGCTAGGAGTAACCCCTGAGCATCACCAGGTGTGACACAAAAAGCAAAAAAAAAAAAAGTAAAATAAAAATAGTATATCATTTTATTTGGCTAGTGTATGGAAACAAATAAAAGAAAGTATGGAAAACTCATAAAACCAAATGGTAATTACATAAACATCATTTCTACAAATCACATTTGACAGCAGAACCAACACTTTTAAAAATAGCCTTGGGACTTCTAGTTAGAAATAAAGTAAATAAACAAATGAGTACTTTTCATGAAGGGACTATATGGTGACAAGCCAATAATCTGCAGGGTGGGAAAAAATTTTTGTAGCGAAAAGAGAAAGTAAGATCTTAAAGACTAAGAGAAGCATATGAAGAGGGCAAAGAAAGATTACTTGACTGGCGTCATTTTTATTTTTTATTTTTTGGCTTTCTGGGTCACACCTGGTGATACTCAGGGGTTACGCCTCGCTTTCCACTCAGGTATTACTCCTGGCAGTGCTCAAAGGACCATAAGAGATGGCAGGGATCAGATCCAGGTTGGCCACATGCAAGGCAAATGCTCTACCGCTGTATTATTAATCCAGTCCCAATCTCTTCTTTAAAGGATGTTAGGAAAGCCAGATATTATAAAGAGGAAAAGGAAACAGAGCCCCCAAGTACTCCCCAACAAAAAAATGAAAATTACATATTTCAGAAAGCAGGTCAGCTTCCCAGAAGCAATCAGCTTTCATGATGCTATTGAAAAATATCTTCTTAAAACTACAGTTGAGTGCCTATGATGTAGGCAAGTATATAGGAAAGGGTCTATGGTAATGAATTCTTGGGAGTCATAAAACTATGTTGCCTAAGGCTATCAGGACCCACCTTGTGAGCTAGAAACTAAGCCTGCTCAAACTTCACTTGGTGCCTGGAGACCCAGAGAAAGCTGGACGGTCCCTACACGAGAAGCTTCAACAAAGGCCTGGAACAAAGGTCAGGAAAGAAATGTCAAAGAGACCATTGACCACTCCCAACTCCACCTCCTTGGTAACAACCCTAGCAATGGACTTTTACTTAAGTAGAAGCCCCATGTGTGCGCTGGTTGGAGAAACCCTATAAAAGCCACCTAAAAAAATAGCCAAGCACATATGCTGCCAAGCCCATGTGCTGTCTGTGACCATGTGACTGAGCAAATGTGGCGCTCGAGCATATGTGGGGGCCCACATCTTCCCCTCCTGAGATGTGTACTGGGACTCTGTCGCTGGAGAAGCCCTTCTCCTCCCTCCAAGCAAGTTACTCTCTCCCTTGGCTCTCCCTCCTTCTCCTACGTCAAAACCTCCAAATAAAATCTGTTTGTACTGCACTGCTTGTCTACTCCTGAAATCGTTTCCTGTGAGACAGAACAAGACCATGTAAGGCCTGGATAAGGCCTAGGCTGACCTTCCTTTTCTGCAAGAAGAAATTCCCTTGCTCCAGCCTGAGTCTGTTTCTACTCAAAATATCTCACCTAAGGATCAACTTCCAAGCCAAGAACCAAGTGGATGTCAGTTGTGATTTAACGGCCACTTCTGGGGCCTGGCAGGACTCCAGGTCCACTGTGTGCAGGGTCTTATCCACAGACTTTACCAGTCCTTGCCTTACCAGCTGGTCACAGGGTGATAGAGGTGAATTGGGAGAAAGTGACAGTTTCTCTTTCCTCTCTGTTCACAGAAGTAGGTGGGGCTCTACCTACTTCACCTGTATTGCAAACCATAATGCCAAAAGGTGGGGTGGGGAGAAAGAGAGAGACAGACAGAGACAGAGACAGAGAGACAGAGAAAAAGAGACAGAGAGAGACAGAGAAAGTGAGAGAAGAAAAGTGCCAGCCATAGAGGTAGGCTGCAGGGAAAGAGCACAGGAGGAAAACTGGGGACATTGGTTGTGGGAAGTGTACAGTAATGAAGGGATGGGTGATAGAACATTGTGTGACTGAAATACTAAATCATGAACGACTTTGTAACTATGTATCTCACAGTGTATCACTGTCTGTCTTCCCATTCATCATCGATTTGCTCGAGCGGGCCCCAGTAACATCTCCATATGTCCTGTCTCATGCTGGTAGAGCCCAAGGCATCTGCTTGCTCCAGGAACATAAAGAGCCTCAATCCATTCCGGAATGAGTCTATAATTGTTACTGGTATTTGGCATATATATCAAATACAACACGGGTAGCTTGCCAGGCTCTGCTGTGCAGGTAGCATACTCTTGTAGGCATCATTAAGTCCAGCATTTATTGATGAACCGCTGGCCGCAGAGCAGCCGGGCAAGCCGCAGCGCTGATAGGCAGGTCTGCTGGGTGGAGGTCTGACGAGAGAGAAGTCCAGATGTGGAAAATGGAGGCCCTCATGGAGTGGGGGGGTCGTCTGGCTTGTTGCGAGGATCTGCTGGGGTGGTGGGCCAGGACTAGAACCCACCATCCCTCCCGGGTGCCTCGTGAGCAGCTGGTCACAGGGAGAGTCAGTAGCAGCTCTCATCTCACAGTGATTATACATATATATAAAACTGTATATATATAAAACTCCTGTTATATATATGTATATATGTTTCTAATTTTTAGTTGTAGCCATTTTCAACTGCAGTATATATATTATATATATTATTTTCAACTGTAGTCATTTTCAACTGTAGTATGCAGTTGAAACTGTACTATACTTATATATTATTTTCAACTCCAGTTGAAAATGAAACAGCTGAAAATAATATATACTACAGTTTAAAATAATATATATAATACAGTTGACAATGACTACTACAGTTGAAAATAATAAATATATATAACATATATATGTATATATATATGTATATATATATATATATATATATATATATATATATATACATAGGATAGAGCTACTACTGGCTCTCTCTCTGCCCAGCTGATTGCCAAAAAAACAGTAACAATTATAGACCTCATTCCCATGACCTGAAGGAATGATTTAAGGCTCATGTCCCTGAAGCGAGCAGTTGCCCTTGGGCTACACTAGCATGTGACAGGACTTATGGAGATGTTACTGGTGCCCACTAGAGAAAATCGATGAACAACAGGAAGACAAGTGATACAAGTGGAGTGAAAATTTACAGTTGAAAATTATATGTGTGTGTGTGTGTGTATGTATGTGTGTGTGTGCATTAAAAATTTCACAGTAAGAGTAAGGAAGTATTTTCTCTTCTAATAGCGGATCTAGAAGTTACAATTTGAAAGTTGAAAGGATCATGAATTAAAAGGATCATGGAGTCCTCTAAGAACACAGACTTCAAGAATTAATAGTGAGTCATTTTGAGTGCAATATGGTAACAATTTTAGACCTCATTCCCATGACCTGATGGAATGGTTTGAGGCTCTTTATGATCCTGGAGCAAGCAGATGCCCTTAGGCTCTACTAGCATGAGACAGGACATATGGAGATGTTACTGGTGCCTGTTAGAGCAAATCCATGATGAACGGGAAGACAGTGATACTGTGATATGGTCACTTAGTGTACGCTTAGAAACAATGTCTGAAAATTTGGGAATTATGAAATTCAAGGTAAAGCATAAGTAAAATATGACAGAAAGGGGTGATGGACCATGCTGAACTCAGGACTAAATAAAATATTGGTACAGTCGGATAATAATCTTTGAGTGGCACAATTTATTTTATTTTTATTATAATTATTTTTTTTTTGCTTTTTGGGTCACACCCGGCGATGCTCAGGGGTTACTCCTGGCTCTTCACTCAGGAATTACTCCTGGCAATGCTTGGGGACCATATGGGATGCTGAGGATCGAACCCAGGCCGGCACAGGCCGGCCGCGAGCAAGGCAAATGCCCTACCCGCTGGGCTTTCTCTCCAGCCCCAGAGTGGCACAATTTATATCAGAGAGTTAATACCAACAAGCTAACACTGACAAAACTTATTGATTGGTTTTAATGGTCAAAGTTTATTGACTTTAAATATTTTACTAATGGCAACTCAAAAGTCCAATCAAGAGGAATATAAGAATAAATGATGAAGCTAAAAGAAAGGGAAGGTAAAGAGGAAAGAAATATTTTAGGCCCATGTTAATATGCTTGCATAACATGTATGAGAGAAATTAAAATATAAATCCAAGGAACAAGTTAAGCAATTTTAAATATGGTCAAGTTGTCCTAAAATGTATATATGGGAAAGGCATATAGGTTAATAGTAGAGAAAAATTCAACTTAAAACAAATTCTGCTCAGAATTAGAAGAAATAAAATTCAAAACTTTTTTAAACTCTATAAAAACACCATGATTTACAAGTTTCTTCACAGTCCAGTTGTCACAAGCATGCATTATTCAACACCAGTCCCACCACCACTGTGCCCCCACCGCCACCAAAGGCCACAGCCTCCCACCTCCCCATCCCCACGCTAACTCCTCTAGCCGGCTGCAATCACATTGATCATTGCAACAGATGTATGGGAAAGGTTTTGGTAGAGACCTGATGTTAAACTGGATTGTTATGTTAAAAGGTGCAAGGCCGCTTTGTGGCTACACGCTACTGGAAGAAGCTGTGCCAGTTGTGCTTCTGGTCAGTCTCCCCAGAGAGTTACTTGTAAGTTCTGGTTCATGATGGGTGGTGAATGGTGGCTCCAAAACCTTTTTTTTTAAGGAAGAAGTGATGTGAAGACTATAAGAATCCTTTCAAGGAGAAACATTTCTTAGAGGTGAATGTAAGGTTAGCTTGGAACCGAATGCCAATTGGCTAATGAGATAGTGACACTCCCAGAATCAAAGATTACAGTGCTGTGCTCCCACTCAGAATACAACACTTTGGTACATCTGATTCCAGAAAGCCACCAGGCTTCATTCCAAGCTTCCTTACAGATAATAAAAGGCCAGACCAAGCACACCTGTTCCCTTCCCACCCAAGACTACTTAAAAGCCGGTCTAGCCTCTCCTAGGGCACAGGTCAACTCCAGCCTCACCAGAGAAGACCTCTTAAGGTCCATTCCGGAGCACACCCACATTCTTCTATTTATTCTCTTTACTCATCTTTGCCCCTTTTATGCCCAGGGTGTTTCTCTAATCTATCAACAGCATTTCTACAAAAGACAGTTACTGGTTGTCATGGTAGAAAACCAGGAAGCAGAGCCTTTAAGTGTCTAGTGCTGAAGAAACAAGAGCTACTGGAAAAATTAAAATTTAACAATTTTGAATATGGTAGAGGGAAAAGAAATACCTCAAAATAACATCTAGTGATTAATAATTTGATGACGGCAATTACAAAACTATGCAAAAGAATATAGGAATGTCACAGATAGCATTGTCTCACAACAGAAGACAAGGATGAACAGATAGGTTTTATTCTATTTTGACAATTTGTCATATTCTGTGACTACTCTTTAACAGAGAAGTTCTCATAATCAAACTTTGTCCATTGTCTATTTGCCAGGACAATTAGCACAAGCTCATTATAATCCATAAGTCAAGCCCATCATCGAACTTCAAGTCCGTCTTAAACTGAGTCTAAGATCATCATTTCGATTGTAGAGGTAGAGATAAACTTTTCTCATTAGCCTGAAATTTTCAAATAGCTATAGCAATATTTTATTTCATAGGTTTATGGTTGGGGATATAACTAAATACATTCTAGCACTCCCAATGTAAACAACTATGAAACTGGCCACTACCTGAACTGACAAATTCATATATTCAAAAGAAGCAGCTTGAAAAGTCTGCCTAAGGAAAATGCATGAGTAAAAAAATACAGTCACCCTGAGTTTCTGTCGGCAAGCTCTCTATTATGGCACATAGAAAAAGAGCCCAAGCAAAGCATAGTCTAACTGGAGTACAAACTGAAGTGCTAAATATCAGAGTTTGGAAATGCTGAAGCATTGTAGGTTATGTGGGGCATGAGAGGAGAGAAAATAAAGAGGGAGAGAAAGTTTTGTGTGGAAGAGGAATAGCACAGACTTGTACAGTGCTCTAGCGTCCTTGGTCATTAGGGTAGCAGGTATGATACTGAATTGTAAGCAAACTGAGCCCAGCAGAGAACAACTAATGAGGGAGTCAAATGGGTTCTGAGTGGAAATTCCAGAGACTACATAGAGCAGGAAAAACAGATTTCTAAACACAGAATAATTACCTCAATGAACACCTTGTAAAGTCAAAACAATAGCTCAGAGAAGCAGTAGGGCTATTCTAGAACTAAACAAGAATTGCTTGAGACTCATGATAATTTAAAAACAATTCACTAGTGGCTCAAACACCCATTATCTTACCTGCCAAAACAGAACACAGAAAAAATATATCTTTTTTAAAAAAAGCTTTTTTACACATTTGATTTTCAATCATCAGTCCAATGACATGTGATGGTCCTGACAGAGTTGTGTGTGTATATATATATATTATATATGCATATAAAAATAATATTATAGAAATAAGCTAATCTAGGTGGGAAGAATTTGCTTTTGTTGATTGACAGAAAACTTGTGGTTCAGCATTAGTATACACTTTATACATATTATATATTCTATAAAGTATGAAATCACTGTTTTATATTAATATTAATAACAATATATCCAATGACATAGCTAGAAATCAATTAAAATATGCAGTGATAATAGAAATAAAAGAATAATCAAATAATGACTTAATAAAATATCACAAATATTTAATGTTGAATTTTATAGATAAACACAGTAAAATAAGATCCAGAAAATTTTAGAAAAAAAATTTGACAACCTAAAACAATTCTAGAGTCAAAGAACACATTCTCCGAAATATAAAGTTAAGTATGGTCCACAGAGAACGTATATTGCTTAAACAGTCTCAGGCTTGCCTTGCACACAACTGACCTGGGTTCTATTGCTGACACTTCATATGGCTCCCCAGAGAACAGTCAGAAGTAACCTGTAAGCACTGAAACAGGACTAATACCTGAGTGAAGTCAGATATGATGCCCAAAACAACCACAAACAAAATAGGTTAGTTTTATACCTGATTGGGTAAAGTAAAAAAATGGAAGTATATTTAAACACAATAAAATGTAAATTACCTAAAATGAAAACAGAACCAAAAGCTGATGAAAACAATTAATAGAGGATCAGAGCTAAACAGAGGAAAAAATAACTACTTTAATGAGGCAGAATAATTTGCATATACTATAGAAGGAGGACTTGCAGGAGCTCGGAAATAGGTACTGGTGCTCACATCCAGAACCACATGGTTCCCATAGCTTGGTTGAGTGTGATGCTAGGTGAGTCTGGGCATCACGGGGATCTAGCAGCGCTACGTTGCTGGGTCCTTACACTGAACTGTTGGGCCTAGCTGGTAGGAATGGGAATACTCTAAACAGTCATCAGACTCCCTATTCTAAAAAAGTTGCACAGAAAATAAGTTAGAAATAGATAGTCATTATTAGTATACATGCAAAGGTTATCAAATATTAGCATATTGGATGCATATGAAAGTATAATATATCTCCTAGAAGTATGTTTTATTTACAATGAAAAAAATGAATGTAATTCACATATCAAAAATTCATATAATTATCTCAGTAGATGTGAAAAATAACACATGGCATACGTCAATATGAACTCACATTTTGAAACCCTCAATAACATAAGACTAGAAACTTTTTTTCCTGTTGATCACTTGAATCCCAGTTATTCATCGATTTGCTCGAGCGGCGCCAGTAACATTTCCATTGGACCCTATCACGTGCCAATGTAGCCCAATGGCATCTGGTTGATTCAGGAATATGAAGAGCCTCAAACCGTTCCTTCAGGGTCTTGACAAGGAAGTCTGACCATCTTGTAGGTGGGCGCCCACGTGATCTTTTGACATCCCGTGGGATCCAGTCAGTAACGGCTCTAGTCCAGCGGTTGTCTCCAAATCGCATTACATGTCCAGCCCATCTGATTTTCGAAGCCTTGGCAAACAAGACAGCGTCCCTGATTGTGGAATAGCAACGGAGGTCAGAACTCTGGATTCCTTCATTCACTTGAGTGAAACGTGACATTCCAAGCACAATTCTTTCGATTCCTCTCTGGGAGACCCGAATAGCATTCTCATCCTAGTTATGATTCCTGCACCAGTTCCCTCTCCACAGTATTTTGCTTAAGAACCAACTTAGGAAGATGGGACTGTAGTCCTGTCAATTAGTATTTGATTAGACCTGGGCTAGGAGTGGTTATCTGGAGATTTGAATGTGAGTGTTGGACATTGAATTTTCAAAGTCTGGTCCTTCATGGGCTGGCATTTGAATTTTGGTGCCTTCTGAGAGAGAAAAGTTGCATTTTGGTGGAAGAAGCATCTATTTTGGTGGGATATCTTGACCTGTGCACATGGTAAGAGAAATATAATCATAAGCATAGATCTGGCAGATCCAATCATCTTGGATTGTAGATCTGGAGTTTGTTTAATTATTGGTGATAAATAAAAGCCTTTATTGAATTAGTGGTTTTGTTCACTAAAAACCGATGTAGCAGTCTTCCCCAAATTCCAAACAAGATCGGACCACTGTCTCCCTTCATGCAAAATTCAACTTCCCACAGCGGGGAGAAAAGGCTGCAAAGTTTAAGAAGAGAACTTCCAGAAAGACCACCAACTGGGAACTCTTTGGCACCATTGCAGCAACATAGGAAGATACCATCATTGACGACATCGATGAAGAATACAACTGACTGGTTCAGCACCTCCATGATTGTGCGAAGAATGCCGAGAGAGAAAGACACAAAGGACGCCTGTCTTCAGAAACTCTCGAGCTCATTCGCCAACGTGGCAAGGCACGAGCCTCAGGAGACCAAATGCTAACATCCAAGCTTTATAAACGGTGCAGAGAAGCGATAAAAGAAGACCTCAAAGACAGAAGAGCAGAAATACTGAAAGATGCAGCAGAAGCCGGGAAAAGCATTCCGCACCGCCTGCCTGTCCTTTGCCAACTATAAGATCAAGATGACTGCCCTCTGACGCCCTGATGGATCTATCACATCTTCCAGAAAGGCAATGGAGAAGATTATCCAGGACTTCTACTCAAATCTCTTTGATAGCCACATCCACCTGCCCACATAGCAAATTCCACAGGATGGATATGTCATTCCCAACATTCTCCCTTCTGAAATCCGACATGCCATCTCGTCCGTAAAGAAGGGAACAGCACCAGGCCCAGACAAAGTCAGACCCGAACACCTGAAGAATCTGCTGTCAGTACTCATCAATACACTAGCTCGGCTCTTCACACGCTACCTGTCCGAATGCAACGTGCCCTCCCAATTGAAAACCAGCAGGACAGTTCTACTGTTCAAGAAGGGAGACATTCACGACATCAGCAACTATCGCCCCATCTGCCTGTTGTCTGTCATCTACAAGCTGTTTACACGAGTCATCCTGAACAGGATTAGCAGAACACTAGATGAAGGACAACCATGCGAGCAAGCAGGTTTCCAGAAAGGATTCAGCACAATCTACCATATCCACACAGTAACCAAGCTCATTGAGGTTTGTAGGGAGTACAAGATGCCGCTCTGTCTCACGTTCATTGATTTACAGAAAGCCTTTGATTCTGTGGAGACTGGAAGCAGTCACCGAAGCCCTAGCCAAACAGGGTGTTCAAACCCAATACATCAAGATCCTTTGTGAGTTGTATTACAGATTCACCACCAGGATCTCACCATTCTACAAAGAAGTGATCATTGATGTTAAACAGGGTGATACCATTTCACCAAAACTCTTCAGCGCCACCCTCGAGAACATCATGCAACAATTAGAATGGGAAGGAATGGGAGTGAAGATAGACGGTCGGCAACTACACCACCTCCGCTTTGCTGATCACATTGTTCTAATAACACCAAACATTAGCCAAGTGGCACAAATGCTGGCTGACTTTGACCGAGAATGTGGAGAGATAGGTCTACAGCTGAATCTGAAGAAAACTATGTTCATGAAAAATGAACTAGTTCCAGAGGCCCCATTCACTCTCAATGGAACAAACATCTCTGAATGCAGCAGTTATGTGTACGTAGGTCGAGAAATCAACATGATGAACGACCTAAAACCTGAGCTGCGCAGGAGGAAGAGAGCAGCATGGAATGCCTTCAAAGGCATCGAAGAAATAGCTAAAAAGGACAAAGATCCTGCGGCTCCGGGCACATCTCTTTGACTCCACTGTTCTCCCTGCATTAACATACGCCTCAGAGACCTGGGCCCTACGAAAGCAGGATGAGAATGCTATTTGGGTCTCCCAGAGAGGAATTGAAAGAGCTATGCTTGGAATATCACGCCTCACTCAAGTGAGAGAAGGAATCGGAGTTCTGACCTCAGTCGCTATTCCAGAATCAGGGACGCTGGCGCATTTGCCAAGGCATCGAAAATCACATGGGCTGGACATGTAACGCAATTTGGAGACAACCGCTGGACTAAAGCCATTACTGACTGGATCCCCGGGATGTCAAAAGATCACGTGGCCGCCCACCTACAAGATGGTCAGACTTCCTTGTCAAGACCCTGAAGGAACGGTTTGAGGCTCTTCATATTCCTGAATCAACCAGATGCCATTGGGCTGCATTGGCACATGATAGGGTCCAATGGAAATGTTACTGGAGCCCGCTTGAGAAAATCGATGAATAACGGGATTCAAGTGAGCAAGTGATTGAATTAGTGGTTTTGTTCATTGTCACCAGCCCTTGAGGAGGTAAAAGGAAACTTGTTCCCTGATGTTGTTGGGGACTCCAACTGACTAAATTATGCTAATCATAACTAATCATGACCTAGCAAACACTAATCATCAGTGTTTTGAGGACTATATATAGCACAATGTCTGTCTTACTAGTAAGCATCATTTTCTTCTATGTTCATTTGCTTTGTTTAAAACTTTGTGTTGCTGAATTATTTTTTTTTTTTTTTTTTTGCTTTTTGGGTCACAACCGGCGATGCTCAGGGGTTTCTCCTGCCTCTGCACTCAGGAATTACTCCTGGCGGTGCTCAGGGGACCATATGTGGTGCCAGGGATCGAACCCGGACCGCAATGGGCCGGCTGCATGCAAGGCAAAAGCCCTACCCACTGGGCTCCCTTGCTGAATTATTTCAATAGGAGTAATAGCCTAGCTGACCTCTATATCTATTGTCTTGCATCATTTAGATATTTTTCCTTAATGAGCCTGGAGAAACTATTTCAAAATGCAAATTTAATTGCATTAATTCCCTGACTACTTATTAACTTTTAATATCTCCCCAATTTATAGAACGTCATCATCAAAGACTTGTATCATGTTCGTAGATAGTTTTTCATACTTCTCTGCCCTTCCTTCTATAAAGTTGCTATCTCAGCTAAGGACACATTTCAGCTCATGAATGAGGAGATTAAATTAACATAACATACATTTCAGCAAATATGGCATCAAATCTCACTTTTCTACTTGGTCAGTGATCTTAGGATCAATCACCTGGATTCTCTGTTTCCCTTTTCTCCTATAAACAGCAAGTACAGTGAGATCCATTCTAGTTGCTCCAAAGTTTAAATGAAATAAACATACTGAAGGTCATATATGTAGTTCTAGTGGTAGATCATAAGCCTAGTACTTGTATTCTACTTGGTAATAAAAATATAAAGCTCTTTGGGTTGGAAAATTTTATACAAATGCTATATTCATACTATTAGCTCTTATCATTATGCGGTGATATTGGTTATTTTATTTCATCGATATTTGACAATGTACTGGGGAGCCGATCACTGTGTGCTTTTAGCCCTGAGAAAGAACAAGATTGATCTGCTCAATGACAGTATGGAAAGTAGAAAAACTTAAGAAGAGATATTGCAAATTAGTAATTATGGTGATTTCAAAAGGAAATATGAATAGTCTGTTAAGTTTGTTTGCTTCTTAAGTTTGTTGAATGTCTGTTCAACAACAGATTTATCTTACTGTGTTCAACTAATATGCATTCTGTATAGTGAACTTCTCTTTAACTTAAAATGTTTTTGGAAAATGTTCTATGTCAATGTAACACATCAGCGAACCATAAATGTCTTTGATGTTTTAGAAGTTGTGACTTGCCAGTGTAAATGAAGGTCAAATTTTAGTGAGTCAAAAGATTAAGCTTAATAAAAGTTCATCAGTGAAAGGGGCAAATCACTTTGGATCCCAATCAAAGGGTTTTTCACTTAGTTTTAGAGGAGCAAGAGTTACAGAGATGGACTTTATAAACTAAGAGTGAATCTTAGAGAGGATTTAGGAAGGGATTTGGGGAGTAAATTCCATCACCGTTGTACTCTTTCTGTGGTTGCCAAGGTAACAGGATCTTGGAATTCCCAGATATTTTTTCTAAACTTGCATCAGGAAAATCATAATTATTGGCCAGTCACTGTCCAACAGTATGTACACTTAAATTTCTAGAGGTTGATATAAAAAAGAAATTAAACTCTATTGTTTATTTTGCCCTAGACAAATATGTGCATTTTAAATAAATCCGTGGCTGCTTTCCCCTTTAACATCTGTGTTTGTCTTTAAATTATACCAAGGGATATGATTTGTGATTTCTTTTATTCCTGACTATTACTTGTGACCTGTCTGATTCAGGTAAATCCTGAAATATAACCTAATCTTTTTAGAGAAAAAAATTATCCCCATCAAGAATGAACAAATGTGGGGCCAGAGCGATAGCACAATGGGTAGGGCATTTGCCTTGCATGCAGCCAGACCCGGGTTCGATCCCGGCATTCCATATGGTCCCCTGAGTACCACCAGGAGTAACTCCTGAGGGGCAGAGCCAGGAGTAACTCCTGAGCATTGCCGGGTATGACCCAAAAAAGGAAAAAAAAAATAAAAAAAGAATGAACAAATGTGCCAACATAACATGCTACTCTGGAATAATACATTTATGTATTCATTTAGTCAGTTGGTATTTAATCTATAAAACACACACACGCACAACCTGTTCTAAGGCTTATTGGGAAAATAAAATAGATTTTAAAAATATGTTTCGATTTCGGAAACTCATTTGAGTAAAGACCAATATTTAGTAGCAAAGTGCATAGTAAAAAAAACTGCCATTTAACTTCAATAATCAAATGTAATAACTTATCCATCAAGGAGTCAGACTGGGAAGGAGAAAATTTGGGTTATAGGTGGAGGATTAGTCTTGGAGTGATAGGATGAGAGGTGGGAACATTGTGTGCCTAAAACCTTATCTTAAGCTTCCTTGTAAATCAACTTGTCTAAATAAAAATGCATTTTTTTTTTGCTTTTTTTGGGTCATACCTGGCAATTCTCAGGGGGTTACTCTTGGCTCTTCACTCAGGAATTACTCCTGGCTGTGCTCAGGGGACCATATGAGATACTGGGGATCGAACCCGGGTTGGCTGCTTGCAAAGCAAATGCCCTACCTGCTTTGCTATCGCTCCCGCAAATACAGTTTCTTGGAAGTCTCCCCCCAAATACAGTTTCTTGGAAGTCTCCCACCCTCACCCTTTTTCTTCTCTATTGAAACTATTGATTCACTTCCACCTACCAAGAATCCGCCTGCTATGGAAAAAGCTAATGTGGGATTTACAAGAGAGAAAAATGAGTGTGACGGTTTTGTAAATAGTGACTGACTTTAGGCTCAGGGAAGGTGTATAGTACTGTTCTATTTGTATTTTTTTCTTATTTGTGCTTATTTCTAAGGTCTTTCTATCAAGAGCACAAAGGAAAAAAACACCATCAGTAAACTGGCAGAGAAAAAAAGAACAGCAACAATAAATCTATACTATCCCGATATTACATTTCTTGACAACCTAACAGATAGAAACAAATATGGGTATAAGGCAACTAATCAAATCTCACTATTAATGTCAAGCAATAACAATATCCATGATTTTAAAAAATACGCATTGTTGAGTTGGTTTGAAGAATCAGTTAATACCAGTGAGAATAATGGCTAAATATGACTAAACAAACATTTGATCTTTTACACATACATACAGAAAAAATCCAATATATATCCATATTAAAAAGTCTTAACAGATTAAAATTTAGAACTTCCTGAAAAGTATAGTGGTAATAAAAGTACTGCATTTGCAATTTGGTGAATCTATTTTTTGGAATGATTTTTAGCTTCTGTCCTTCACAGGAGCTGTTAATTCCATCTACATCATAAAATTATACAGACATAAACTTCTTCAACATATTTTTCATACTATACAATAGTATGAAATACTATACAAATACAAATACTATACAAATAGTATGAGACTCACAGACATGGGGTAGAGCTGCTACTAGGTTCTAGCCCTGGCCCGCCACCCCAGCAGAGCCTCACAACAAGCCAGACGACCCCCAACTCCATGAGGGACTCCATTTTCCACATCCGGACTTCCCCCTCGTCAGAACTCCACCCAGCAAACCAGCCTATCACAGCCTGGCTCGCGCAGCCACTTGTGGCCACGCAGTTCATCAATAAATGCTGGATTTAGAGATGACTACAAGAGTATGCTACCTGCACGACAGAGCCTGGCAAGCTACCTGTGTTGTATTTGATATGCCAAATACCAGTAACAATTATTGACATCATTCCCATGACCTGATGGAATGGTTTAAGGCTCTTTATGTTCCTGGAGCAAGCAGGTGCCCTTGGGCTCTACTTGCATGAGACAGGTCATATGGAGGTTACTGGTGCCCACTCGAGCAAATCGATGATAAACGGGAAGACAGTGACAGTGACTATACAAATACCTATAGGAGCTGCAATAATGACCACTCATTTTTAATTTAAATTTTTCTCTTTCCCCTTATCTCTACCACTCTCCTCTTCCATTCCTATCTCTCTGTTTTACTCATTTCATTCGTAGCTCATTTTCATATTTATTTTTGACTATTCTGATGTAATTTTCACTAAAGGAACTCAATAGGAGTCATATCAAATTGCAAACTAGGGCTAACACCAGAATTGGGGATTTCTTCTGCCCAAAGAGCAGTTAGTAGACAAGAATATAATTTACACTATTGGCAGGAGAACTGATCAGTAGGGGAAAGAAGGCCACATTCTTTAATTTTCCTTTACATTTTATTTTGAAATTATTTTAGATTTGCAGAAAAAATCACAAGAATTTATGTATATATCTTACTCATCATGCTTAAAAAGTTAATAAAGACATAGTTACTGTAATACTACTATGCTGTAACCATAAACACTTCTAACACAGTATGTGGGATTTCCACAAGAAGCAATTCTCTAGTTCTCTGTAAAACATCAATTTGGTATCCAATAATTGATTCAGTTATGACACTAATTATCTGGAAGATCCACAGATTAAAGGTTTAGTCTGTGAAACCTCAGCTGACAATATCAGCAAATTGGTTCCAAGGATACCCACATTTCTGTATCCTTGACTACAAATTAGGGATCTCTATAATCCCATTCTCAGGTTTGATAATTTTCTGTAATGGCTAATAGAACTTTGGAAGAAAACACTTTTTATCACTAGTTCATTATAACATATATTTCAAAAGATGAAAATGAACAACTAGATGAAAAGATAAACTGAGCACATTTAAGATGCATTTATGGAACATGAAAACTTGATGGTTTTTGTCCTCATAGAATTTGGTATTTCACCCTCCCAGAATGTGGTACATTTACTAACCCAGGAACTATCTAGACACCATTATTTCTATTTTTTATTAAAATTCCTTCTGTAGGCAAGCTTAATGAAGCCATTGACCATTGTTGGCCATTAAGAGGTTAACTCAGTGTCTTCCCTCTATGCAAATTAGAGGGTAGACTTGATGGTTTCAACCTTTACACCATCTAGGTAGTTCCTATGACAACCAGCTTTCCATATTGACATTATTCAGAAGCCCACTAAAAGTTACTTGTCATTTGTTTCTTGTCTTCCCATTGTTCATTGATTTGCTCGAGTGGGAGCCAGTAATATCTCCATTGGTTGTGAATGAGGTCCATTATTGTTACTGTTTTTAGCATAATGAATACACCACAGATAGCTTGCCAGGCTCTGCCGTGGCTCTGGCTGTGGTGCCCAGCTGCATTGACAGGTGGCAGACAGGAGACAGTCTTGTCTACACCCAGGGCTCTGCCCCATGGGCCCTGGATGGTTGGTGGTCTGACATAGAAAGAGACTAAGAGTCACTGTATTCAGATAAACACTTGTGATTTAAAAGGGATGTATATATATATGTTTATAAATATTCTCATATCAAACAAATTATTCTTATCATTACTTTTGAAATTTGAAGTGTTTTAAAATCTTTGTACCATGGTCAGGGAACAAGCACCAAATACATGGTTCTTATTGAATTATAACAGGTTCTTTTATATCAAAATAAGATTAACTGGCAAGTATACTAATAACTATATTATAAACATTATTTTAATTTCTCTAAGAACAAAAGTTATAGTTTGTCATAATCACCATATTTTCGAAATCTTTCCCCAGGAAGAAATTTTTATAGCAATCAAGCATTCAAAGGAAAAGCTATTCTCTAAAGCTGTGTGAAGTAGGTCTAAGCAACATCAATAGGGAATTCAGTGAGAATACATGAAGCCTTACAATAACATAAAACACTGTATCACTGTATCGCTGTCTTCCCGTTCATCATCGATTTGCTTGAGCGGGCACCAGTAACATCTCCATATGTCCTGTCTCATGCTAGTAGAGCCCAAGGGAGTCTGCTTGCTCCAGGAACATAAAGAGCCTCAAACCATTCCATCAGGTCATGGGAATGAGGTCTATATTTGTTACTGGTATTTGGCATATCAAACATGACACGGGTAGCTTGCCAGGCTCTGCCGTGCAGATGGCATATGCTTGTAGTCACCTCTAAATCCAGCATTTATTGATAAACCTCCGAAAAGAATATAAGATAAGGGGGCTGGAGCGATAGCACAGCAGGGAGGGCTTTTGCCTTGCATGCAGTCAACCTGGTTCAATCCCCAGCATCCCATATGGTCCCCCGAGCACCGCCAGGAATAATTCCTGAGCATTGCTGGGTGGACCCAAAAAAAGAAAAAACACTGAAAAAAATTTAAGGTTCAAAACCATGGGGCCAGAGCGATAGCAAAGGAGGTAGGGCATTTGTCTTGCATGCAGATGATCCGGTTTGATCTCGGGTATCCCATATGATCCCCCAAGCACTGCCAGGAGTAACCCCTGACCATCGCCAGGTGTGACCAAAAAATATGATTAAAACTTGCTATATGAGTTTAGATCACTATCACTATCACTATCCTCCAATTGATCATCTATTTGCTAGAGTGGGCACCAGTAATATATCCTTATGTCCTGTCTCACGCTAGTAGAGCCCAAGGGCATTTATTTACTCCAGGAACATAAAGAGCCACAAACCGTTATATTAGGTCATGGGAATGAACTAATATAATTGTTACTGGTATTTGGCATATCAAATAAAACATGGCAGCTTGCCAGGCTTGCCATGCAGGTGGCACACCCTTGTAGTCACTGCTAAATATAGCATTCATAGATGAACCGTGCTGCCACTAGAGCGGCTGTGATATAGGCCGTGATATAGGCTGTGATAGGCTGTCTCTGGGTGCAGTTCTGATGAGAGGGAAGTACAGTTGTGGAAAATGGTGGCCTGCTGGAGTGGGGGTGGTTATCTGGCTTGTTGTGTGGCTCTGCTGGGTGGCAGGCTAGGGCTAGAACCCGCCATCCCTCCCGGGTGCCTCGTGGAGCGACTGGGCACAGGGAGAGCAAGTAGGAGCTCTGCCACATGTTTGTAAGTCTCTGGTTCAGCATACCTGGGCCGGATTGAAAAAAAAAAGTAGAGTGTAGATACCTTTTAACATAACTTTCTGAGGTCTGGAGCGATAGTCCAGCAGGTAGGGAATTTGCCTTATAAGCAGTCAACACAGGTTCAATTTCCTGGCTTCCCATATGGTTCCCAAGCACTGCCAGCAGTAGTTCCTGAGTGCAGAGCAAGGAGTAGTTATTGAGCATTGCTGGATATGACCCAAGAAGCAAGCAAGCAATTAATTAATTGATTGCTTAATTAATTAACATTCTGCTCTAGGACTGACAGCACAGACAGTGGAAGAAAGCACTTGCCTTATACACATGACCAAGCTGGGTTCAATCCTGGCACCACATAGAGCCCTTGAGCTCTACCAGGAGTGATCCCTCACACAGAGTCGGCGTAATCCCTGAGCATAGCTGGGCATGGTTCAATCCTCCTCCTTCTCGCCAACCCCCCACCCCACCACTCGCCCAAAACACCAATGAACTTTTTATTCATTCCTTTAGTGTTTAGGGCCACACTCACCCAGCATAAGGCTTATTTCTGACTCAGTGTTAAGGATCAAACCCAACTGAAAAAATAAACTATCTGTACATGCAACAATCAGGACAATTTATATTTTTAAACTATGGTTTTCTTTTTTTTTTGCTTTTTGGGTCCACCCAGCGATGGCCAGGGGTAAGTCCTGGCTCTGCACTCAGGAACTACCCCTGGCGGTGCTTAGGGACCATATGGGATGCCGGGATCAAACCCAGGTCGGCTGCGTGAGAGGCAAATGCCCTACCCGCTGGACTATCACTCCAGCCCCTGAATTTTTTAAAGGGAAGCCAAAGCTTTGTGATTCCAATAACATCTTCAAGCAACATTTAGAAATGGAAGAACAGATTAGTGGTTTTCAAGGGTTAAGAAGGCAGAGGTAAGCAGGAGAGAAAAGGGAGAATATCTATGAATGGCAACATAAAAAGAGATTCCTGTGGGATGAATTTCGATACCTAAACTATCCTACATCTGACACTGTAGATATTCTACATCTAGTATCACTACCACTAGTATTCCCTTTGTTCATCAATCAGCTTGAGCAGGCACCAGTAACATCTCCTTAAGCCCTGTCACATGCTAGTGTAGCCCAAGGGCATCTGCTTGCTCCAGGAACATGAAGAGCCTCAAAACATCCCTTCAGGTCATGGGAATGAGGTCTATAATTGTTACTGGGTTTTGGTATATATCAAATACGACACAGGTAGCTTGCCAGGCTCTGCCATGCGGGTGGTATACTCTGAGTAGTAGGCTATCTTCTTGTGCATGTATTAATGAATCACAATGGGGAAAGGTGAGCTTTTCTTCTGAGTGGAGCTGTTACAAGCTGTGGAGTCTGGATGTTGAAAATGACAGCCCTCATGGTGTGGGGTTCCTCTGGCTTCTTGAGAAGCTCTGCTGGGATGGCAGGCCAGGGTTAGAACCTGCCTTCCCTCCTGGGTGCCTAATGATCAGCTGAGCACAGGGAGAGCTGGTAGCAGCTCTACCCTGTGTCTCTTAAGTCTCTGGATCAGGCATACCTGGGCTTGAAATAGATCGCTGAAGGGTGGGACTCTGAGGAGCAGGGCTGTGATGGGCTCTTCTGGGTGGAGCTCTGACAAGCTGTGGAGTCTGGCTGTGATGGGCTCTTCTGGGTGGAGCTCTGACAAGTGGTGGAGTCTTGAAAATGGCGACCCTCATGGTGTTGAAAATGGTGGCCTTCTGCATCTAACACTGACAATATTGCGGTCAAGGTGTTCTACTTTAGAAAAGTGTTCATTTGGGGGAAATCTGGGAAAGGTTAAATATATTTGCACTATTTTTCAATTGATAATTGATATTTTTAAGCTACTTTTCACTTCCGGGGCCAGATAGATCATGTAGTAGGTTAAGTAATTGCCTTACATGCAACTAATACTGGTTTGATCCCCAGAACCACATGTGATTCTCTGGATTTCGCCACGTACTAGTCAAGAACACAGAGCCAAGAACAGTCCCATAAAAAAAAAAAAACTCAAACACTTCCACCCAAAATAGAAAAATATATATTTACATTATTCCTTGCCTCCTCTAGGATAGCCCCAAGAAGAAATTATATATTCAAGAGATTTAGTTTGAGATTGCCTCTAAGATACAGTAAGAAAAATCCAGAAAGGATAGAAAAAGCATCAATACATTAAAGGCATTTTAACTTCTTGATATAAATAGAAAAAATATTTATGTACATTATAATATTATAATATTAGGCAATGTTAGATTGTCTCTCTCTCTCCACTTTGAGATATTCTCTCAAAGTGTTTCGTTGGTATTTATTTATTTGAGGGTACCTTTTACCTTCTAGACATGGATGGGGCAGAGATGTTCCCTGCTCTCCCTGTGCCCAGCCGTTCATGAGGCAGTCGGGAGGCATGGCGGGTTCTAGCCCTGGCCCACCACCGCGGCAGAGCTTCACAACAAGCCAGACACCCCCCCCCACTCCACGGGCGCCGCCATGTTCCACATTTGGACTTCCTTCTCGTCAGAACTCCACCAGCAGACCAGCCCATCACAGCCCGGATCATCGACACCCACCCTGCAGCAGTTTCTTTTTCAATACCTGGCCCAGGTATGCTGGTCCAGAGACTCTAGACATGGGGCAGAGCTGTTCCTTGCTCTCCCTGTGCCCAGCCGTTCATGAGGCAGTCAGGAAGCATGGCGGGTTCTAGCCCTGGCCCACCACCCCGGCAGAGCTTCACAACAAGCCAGACGACCCCCCACTCCATGGGTGCCGCCATTTTCCACATTTGGACTTCCCTCTCGTCAGAACTCCACCCAGCAGACCAGCCCGTCACAGCCCGGCTCGCGGCGCATAAGCAGCCGCGTGTTTCATCAATAAATGCTTTATTTGGAGGTGTTTAAAAGAGTTTGCCTCCCGCTCGGCAAGCCTGGCAAGCTTCTCGTGTTGTATTTGATATGCCAAATACCAGTAACAATTATATTAGGTCATTCCCATGACCTAATATAATAGTTTGAGGCTCTTTATGTTCCTGTAGCAAGCCGATGCCCTTGGCTCTACTGGCATGAGACAGGACATATGGAGATATTACTGGTGCCCGCTCTAGCAAATAGATGATGAACGGGAAGATCGTGATCATGATCGTGATTAGATTGTCTAATGTTAGACAATATTTATGTCTCCTCTAGGGCGACCCTAAAATGGAATTATATATTTGAGAGACTTGTTGTTGACACTCTCTAAGACAGAGCAAGAAGAATTCACAAGGATGGGGAAAGCATCGTTGGACTTTGTGAGTTAAAGTCCAGGAGTAAGCAGACAATTTCACATACACACCACTTCTAAGAAAGTTCCAGGTTGGCCATCAGGGAATCCTCAAGCTAAAAGGTGTCTCAAGGGTGTATCATGCTGAACACCATTAAAGCTTCTTCACTGTTCCTTCATCCTGGGTCATTGGGTGATAATTGGTCCATTGATTACATAGGTTGGTACAAACATTGTGGGGAATTAAGTGAAGACCAACTGGGACCATATAATCATTATTTCTCTAACAGAAAATCTGAGAGATACACTATTAATTCACTTTGTATAAAATGATTTTGGAATTCCCCCATTCCCCAATCCACACCTTGTAGTTTAAAGATGTTATTACATAATATTTTTTCAGAATTGTGATGATATATGTATGCTCCATTCTCTTTATTCATGGCATATTTCTCTTCATTTTTAGTTATCATCTTTAAAATATACTCTAGTAGGTATGTTTGTATTGTCATTTTTCTTTTATTTCTCTGATTACCTTGGAACTGTAGCTTCATGCCTATTGTTATATTTGAAAAATTCTTGGCTGTTTTCTCTTCACACATATTTCTGCTATGTTTTCTCACATTCGTTTTTAAGTTTCACATTACAGTGCATTGACCCTATTGACACTGTTTCACAGTTATTCTTTGACTGTACCAAGGTCAGCAATGCTAACCTCAGCTGTATTGAGTCTCCCAATGAGTTTAGAAAAGAAATTAATCTTTTATGTCATTAACAATAGTCCAGGGTCGAGAAATAGTACCGTGGGTGGGAAGCTTGTCTTTCATGAAGCTCACCTGGGTTCAATCTCCAGAATCCTATATGGTCTCCTTAGTCTACCAGGAGTGATTCCTGAGTGCAGAGCCAGGAATAACCCATGAGAGTAGCAGGTGCGGCTCCCTGAAACAAATAAAGGAGCATTAATATATGTCCCTTTCATATCCCCATGTCTGCAGTAATTCCCCTTCTTTATGAAAGTTATCAACATTTCTCAGTCGATGTTTATGATATCAAGCGCAATTGTTTTATGATATCAAGCACAATTGTTTTAGAACAATGGCATACGTAGATGTCACTGTTGCATGTACATATTCACTTCATTGTGTGGTAAAAAAACTGAATAGTAATGTGGTGGGCTGTGTGAGGGTGTAAATTCTTTGCTTACTTTTCCAGCATTAAGCAATCTCTAATCACTTGTATCACTTGTCTTCCCATTGTTCATCGATTTGTTTGAGCGGGCGTCAGTAACATCTCCATTCACTGGGAATGAGGTCCATTATTGTTACTGTTTTGGGCATATCGAATACACCACGGGTAGTTGGCCAGGCTCTGCCGTAGCTCTGGGTTCATCCCAGGGGGCCCACTCTTTTCTATGTCAGACCCTCAACTATCCAGGGTCCACAAGGCAGAGTCCTGGGTGTAGACAAGCCAGTTTCCTGTCTGCCACCTGCTGACACAGCCAGGCACTGCAGCCACACCTGCAATACCTTGAGGAGTAGCCTGCACTCCTGGATGTGGACCCCCAAACAAACCAAACCAAAAAACTACATTCAGAGCCGAAAAGATTATAGAGGAATTAAAGCACTTGCTTTGCATGCTGCTGACCCTGTTTGAACCCTGGAACCACATGGCACCCCAAGCACCAAGGGGCATGACTTCCACCCCAGGAAAAAAACAAAAGACATTTTATAAGCTACACCATTCCATAAACACTCAAATCAATCACAATTTAAAATCTACATGGAAACACTACACAGATACCCACTATTAATGAGGTATTTGGGTCAGAGCAGATTTTCCTAAACTCCATCAAGAAGGAACATGGCTCGGCTGTGTCCTTAATATGCTGTCCCAAGAGCGTCAACCCCTCTACACCCCCATTATGCAGTGGGGGGGCTGGAGCATTGTTACTCTGGGAAGCGACTGACTGTCGAACAGGATTTGGGGTTGGAGAGAGAACCACGCTAGCGTTAGAGATTTCTGATGTGAAAATCAGAATGACCGAGGTTTGCAGTACAGAGAAGCTGATGCAAGCTAATCATTTTATAATATTTTAGTTAGGGGAATCTATTATTTTATAATATTTTTAGTTAGGGGAATCTATTATTTTTTCATGAGTAAAGGGTTGTCCACCTTCCCTCTGAAGGTATAGGTATTGATGGTAAAAGGTTTACTGTATTTCCCCTAGATAAGTATATGCCCGCTTAAGGGAAGAGTCTGACCATAAGATAGATATGACTCCCACTCTTTTTGGATTCCTAATTTACATGTAATCTATAAGCGAAAGCAAACACCTTTTGCGTCTAGGACACCTGGTGGCTCTATATAATATCAGCCCACCTAGAAACGAGCTTCCAGAGGCCTATGAATAATTGAGTAGATTATTCTGCCCACTTATAACATGACTTCTTGTTTTAGCCCTGCTGTGACCCAGTGACCGCCAGTGACCCAGGTCAGGATCAGAAATCATTGACAATAAAATAACAGCATTGAGACATCTCCTGTACCATCTCCATTATTGTAGATACTTTTTGGGGTTGGTTGGCGAGTACTAGTTTAGAACTGAGTACCTGGTACTTACTTTTAGAATATAAACTAAACAAACATATACAAAATTTATGTTTATTTTTCATTTACTCTGATTAACTTATGTCTGAATCACTGTCACTGTCTGTCTTCCTGTTCATCATCGATTTGCTCGAGCGGGCCCCAGTAACATCTCCATGTGTCCTGTCTCATGCTGGTAGAGCCCAAGGGCATCTGCTTGCTCCAGGAACATAAAGAGCCTCAAACCATTCTGGAATGAGGTCTATAATAACTTATGTCTTATAATTTATGTCTGTATTTTGGAGTAAATTCCCAAAAAGTGGAATTGTTGAAACCTACTGGGAGTTCTGTTCTTAAAAATAAACAAACAAACAAACAAATAAATAATTCCAAACTGATATCCACAGAGGCTTAACCAGACAAAATTCCATCCAACAGTGAACTAAACTTCCTTTCTCATGTTTTCTTCCTAGTTTTTTTTGATATATGCTATCCTCTCCAGTGTGACATATTATCTTTTCATGATCTGAATTTTCCCTAATAATAAGTAATAAAGAGCACATTTTTGTATGCCTACTAGCAATCTTTATTGTTTGTGGTCTTCTTTGGAATAAGTGTTCATCTCCTTTGTAGATTTTGGATGGAACTTTTTGAGTACTTTTTGAACGTTTTGAGTACTTTATAATATATTTTAGCCCTCTATCTGATGTGAAATATTTTCTCCTGTTAAGTTATGTCTTTATATTTTAGCCAGAATTTTTGACACACAAAATCTATCTATTTTTATGTAGCCCTATGTGTTTATTTTTGTTTTTGTTATCTTTGCCTCTAGAATGAAATTCTTGAAGATATCTCTGATGACACTTTTCTGGAGAATGTTGTCTATATTTTCCTCAATGTATTTAGTAGATCCCTAGATAGGGATTTTAGATCTTTAGATCTTTAATCAACTTTAAGTTAAGTTTTGTGAACGGAGTGAGACCTTAATTTCATTTTTGCATATGGTGCTATCCAGTTCTATAAATACCATTTGTTAAAACACCATTTGTTTTACAAACATCATTTCATTGTCCAACTTCATGTACTTATTCATCAGCTGATATTTTTAAATTTAAGTTTATTACTTATTTATTTGGATTTTGTATTACTCCTGGTAGTGCTCAGTGGTTATTCCTGACTCTGCACCCAGGAATTACTCCTAGCATGCTCAGGAGACCACGTTGGATGCCTCGAGAAAGAACCTGAGTTGGCCACATGTAAGGGAAACAACCTTCCTGCTGTACTATTGTTCTGGCCCTGAAATAGTTATTTTTTATTTAAATGCACAATTTTTATCTAAACCATGAAAAGCATTTTTTATTTTATTTTTTGCAATAAAGTGAAATACATGTATTTGCAATCTGGGGAAGTTTCAGGTGCTTCTTGATGCGAGATTCCTGAGCAAAATAAACATCTGAAATCATGCACCTCTAAGGTACAAGTTATCAAGGTCTCCTAAATAGTCCAATATACCCTTAGTGATAGAGTAAGGATATGAATTTAAGCAGGAAAGAAAGGGTAAAAAAAAAGTAGAAATCCTACATTTTCTGAGAACTATTTTCTCTTTTTACAAGAGATTTCTGGGAAAGAAAACAGATGCACTGATCAAAATCCACTAAATATTAGTACTTAATAGAAGGATATTTAAGTTAATATATGCAAGATGCTTTTAGTAGAGTATATTTGCCCTAAATTGAGTATTGGTTGTAATCCAGGAATACATACATACACTTACTAGGAAGTGTCACATTAGCTATATTGGAACATTAATGTAGGCATTTTTACAAACTAAACCAAGAGGTCCATCTCTAACAACCAATGGGATACTTGTTTTGCCTAGAACATAATTGAAGACACCTCAGAGGTCTATTTTATGGAGAATTTTGGCTATATTTTCCTAAGTGTGTTTTGTGGATTCCCATCTAAACTTTACATCTTTAATGAACTTCATTCATCAAAACCAGAGTAAGCCCAATAAGGGATCTACAAAGTAGTTTTATTTATTCTAAACCTTTCAGCAGAAAAAGAAATACATTGACTACACTTTACTATTATAAATGTCATTTGAATTCCTAGTACAGTTCAGTATTGAACAATATATGATTACTTTGAATTCATTAGATTTTACAGTCTAAAACATTTCTTTTTAACCTCAAAAAGTCTATTATTTCAAAGTTCATTCAGGACAAAGAACACAAAATTAATAGTAGTGGATTTTCCTAGGCTATACTGTATCAAGGTTTGCTTATTTTGTGCTAGATCCAACTGTTTGCTTTCAATAGTAGTCAGAGAATCAGAATCTATACAGGCCCATTGTGCTATGTTCTCTTTTATTATAGTTTTGCTATACCAAAACAAATAGACATAAAAAATCCAATACTGAGACTTGCTCTTCAAGCCCTGTTCTCCCTGGAACAAGATTTTGCTATTGGTCTCTGTGTATCTTAGCAGGGTTTGTCCACTCTGGAGAAGCTGGTATTCTCTATTGAACATACGCTTCCTTTTTCTCTCCCTTCACATCTTTATAAATAAGTTCATTCAACAAAACTGTACTGCTTCACTGAAAGAATCACTATCACTATCACTATCTTCCTGTTAATCATCTATTTGCTAGAGTGGGCACCAGTAATATCTCCATATGTCCTGTCTCATGATAGTAGAACCCAAAGACATCCGCTTGCTCCAGGAACATAGAGAGTCTCAAACCATTATATTAGGTCACGGGAATGACCTAATATAAATGTTACTGGTATTTGGCATATCAAATACTACACAAGCAGCTTGCCAGGCTTGCCATGCGGATGGCATACTGTTGTATTCACCTCTAAATAAAGCATTTATAGATGAACTGCGCGCCGCAAGTGGCCGCGCAAGCCGGGCTGTGATAGTTCTGGTCTGCTGGGTGGAGTTGTGATGAGAGGGAAGCCCGGATGTAGAAAATGGCGGGCCCCATGGAGTAGGGGACGGTGATCTGGCTTGTTGTGAGGCTCTGCTGGGGTGGCAGGCCAGGGCTAGAATCTGCCATGCCTCTCGGGCGCCTCACGAGCAGCTGGGCACAGAGAGAGCAAGGAGCAGCTCTGCCCCATGGCTGAGTCTCTGGTTCAGCATACCTGGGCTGGATTGAAAAGAAACTGCTGCAGGGTGGCTGTCGATGATCGGGGCTGTGATAGTCTGGTCTGCTGGGTGGAGTTGTGACAAGAGGGAAGTCTGGATGTGGAAAATGGCGGGCCCCATGGAGTAGGGGAGGGTGGTCTGGCTTGTTGTGAGGCTCTGCTGAGGTGGCAGGCCAGGGCTAGAACCCGCCATGCCTCCCGGGTGCCTCATGAGCAGCTGGGCACAGGGAGAGCAAGGAGCAGCTCCTTGCTCCTTGCTCACTGAAAGAAAAGAAATTCAATTTCGAATATTACCTAGGACTCAACCTACATTGAGTCATTGACATTGACTCAACCAATGTCACACTTCTGACTATCCAGAACCAAGCAACTGGTTTATTAAAATTTCTACATTCTTCAGAGCTTTATCAAGAATGCCACATTCTGAATGGGACTGTGACTGAAGATTGCAAATATCAATTATTTGATCAGAGGGCAAAGCTACTGAGAACAATCACTGAGCCCAAACCAAAGCTAATGGAAGACTTGATTAATGAATAAAGAATCAAAGTAAAATATTTATATATTTTAATATTACTTTTGCTTTTAAATAGAACCACTTGATTTTTATATCCATTGGATGTCTTTGATTGCTCATTGTACCTAAAATAATTGCACTGTATTTAATTAGTTACCTTACATAGTTTGAATATTGATTGACTGTTTTGGAAACTTAATTGTTCTCCATTACTAAAGAAACTTCTTTTTAATATTCTTAAGTGGTTTTGTTGTACTTCTTACAATGTAATTAAAAAAAATCTCTATAATGTGGAATTCCCCTAGTAGTAAATGTTAGTAAATGTCATTCCTTACTCTCATTTCCTTCTTTTATAAATATTAATACATGTATATGTACATTTTCAGAAGCCCTTATACCCCAGCACTATTTTCACCATCTGGCATACTTAGAGTTACTTTTTTACAATCATAAAATTTGGATTTTACAAAGATAAAATATCTGAGCAACACAAATACAAATTAAGTAGATAGTCTTGGTGATAGTAATCCTTGAGAGTATAAGCTCCAGAAATGGATATAGCTTATATTGGATATCACTGTTGCCTTTTATCCATAGTAATTGTGCCTGCTCAATTTTCTTGGTCATAAAGCTAAGAAGAGCACTGAATAGTGACTTTTAAGAAACATGTTCTTCAGAAAGATAACAACAAATATTTTGACAATCACAATGAAAAACAGCCAGCTTTTCTCTCTGAGTCAGAAGACCTTTTCAGATGTCTTGAGTAAAGTTCATAGTAAAATTATATTTTATTCCTGATAACTTTAATTGGTCTCTTATCAGGAAGAGAAAGCATGGCAGAGTATATTTTTTATATTATATGAATTTTCTGTGTGTGTACACTCTCCACATGTCACTAAATTAGGTCACTGAGAAGAAACAATAGAATATAAAAATAAGTGTAATTATATGGAGGAATAATTATATGATTATAATGATAGAAAATATTTCTTCATAAGTAATAAATATAAAAATGAAAATATTTTGAATCAAAAGACCATTTCTTTTTATTAGCTAGGTTTTAATTAATCCCAAGGAGGTCCCTAAACTTCCCTCAGTCTTGCTTTTTAATATATAAAGCAGAAAGAAAATGTCTAATTTGCACATAGCATGGGATGGAAATATTATGACTTCAAATAAAAATATATGTATGAACATCCCAGTAATTAAAACATGCATAAATATGTTTAATTGATCAAACCATGAACTGAATGATCTCTTGAATTCCATATTTACTTTTATGATGCATTTCTAATTTAGAGATCTGGCAAGTTATAGGTCTGTCTATCTATCCCT